>WBND01000758.1:353600-411488 GCA_013398595.1 Tychaedon coryphoeus | reverse complement strand
AGAAGAGAAGAGAAGAGAAGAGAAGAGAAGAGAAGAGAAGAGAAGAGAAGAGAAGAGAAGAGAAGAGAAGAGAAGAGAAGAGAAGAGAAGAGAATGCAAAACTGATCAATGCAACCCTTATATTTCAGTTCATTATATAATCATGTCTAGGCATGTTATTTAAACAACTGAACAATTAAAAACTTAAGAATTCATAAAATACACAATAAAATAACAAAATTAACAACAAAGAGTCATATTGCTATTAGTAGAACAGTATTTCTCTTTATTATATCAATAATGTGCAAGAATAAGTGTTGTTAGGTGAGTGAGTTAGTTTGTAATGTAAGAAGGGAGAATTTTCTGATATGTTTTCTTATGGGAAAAAATTAAGCAGAACTTGAATCCTATTTTCACCCTGCATACGGCTGCAAGAGTACTATGATATCATTTAATGAATTAGATTTCCAAATAAGATTACAGCTTCTTTAACCTATTAATTGTCAGTTAAGTAGAAAAAGGACATATATACTGAGTTCCAAATCATTCTCCCAGAACAGCAAAATGCAAGCTGCTGTGCAAATATTTCTGCCAGCAGCTTAATAGCAACAAATTTTATTTCTCAAGGTCAGAAAAACATTTTCTGTAAAATTTGGATACTGATCATGTAATACATTGTTTTTCTTTCCTCCTGAACAGTAAAATTATTTCTTTTCATCATTCTTTTATACTTGTATACAAATGACTATCATTCTAAAAAATAAATAATTATTTAAAAATCCAACTGTTCATTGCATTTTCTATAAAGTTTAATCAATTTTTGTTTTAAGGTCAAACACAACAGTGTTTCCAGAGGAGGGAAAACTGTTAGAAAATCAGCATGAAATGTCAAATGTACTTTTTGGAATCAGTCTCTCTGCTCAAAATTTATATATTATTTATATTTAATGGTTTAGTCTGTAATTCCTTGTTTCTAGATGCCTAATGCCCTCGCTGCATTTGGAGCATATCCTACATGTTACATCTCTGAGATCAGTGGAGAAGGATAAATGAGACTCCTACTCCTTGACCGGAGTAATATAATTATTTTTTGTTTTAACTGGTTTGTGTCTAAAATGAGTATTTTTTTCATTTCATAAAATGAGGAATTATTCATTTTTCTGTTAATTTTCAATCAGTGGCAAATAAAACCTGGGCATAGGAACACAGAGTTAACAGATAGGTATACGATAGAATTACAGAACCATAGAATAGTTTGGGGTGGAAAGAACATTAAAGGTCAACTTTTCCAATCTCCCTGAAATGGGCAGTGACATCTTCCATTTGATCAAATTGCTCAGAGCTCCGTCCTGTACGACTTCTAATATTTACAGGAATGGGGCATCCACAACTTCTCTTCTCAACCTGTTGTAGTTTTGCACCATGAAAAACCTCTTCCTCATATCTAAACAAGATTGAGGCGCTTTTAGTTTAAAACCATTTCATCCTGTACAATTATACAGGTCCTGCTACACAGTTTTTCCCCATCTTTCTTACAAGAACTCTTCAAGTACAAAAAGACCTTAGCGAGGTGTCCCTGGAGCTTTCTCTTTTACGGGGTGAACCACAAGTCTCTCAAGCCTTTACACCTAGAAGAAGTGCTTCAGTCCTCCAGTCATCTTCAGGGATTTCCTCTGGAGCCTTCTAGTGTTGAGGTTCCCACAGCTGGATGCAAAACTCCATGCAGGGTCTCATGTGAGTGAAGGCCAGGGACAGTCACCCCTATCAATCTGACGGTCACTCTTCTTTTGATGCAGCCCAGAACACTGTTGGTTTTCTGGGCTGCAAGTGCACATGTCCAGCTAATGTCCAGCCTTTCAATGACAAGTACCCTCAAATCATTCTTGGCAGGACCATTCTCAATCTATTAATCCCCAGCCTGAATTGATACCTGCGGTTTCCTTGAATCAGGTGTAGAACCTTGCAGTTGGCTTTGTGAACCTCATGATGTTCCCATGAACTTACTCCTCAAGCTTTTTGGGGTGCCCCTGGATGATATCCCTTCTTTCCAGCATGTCAAATGCACCACACAGCTTGGTGTACTCTACAAACTTGCTGAGGGTGCACTTAATCTTTTTGTCATTGGTGAAAACATTAAATAGTATGGATATCCATATGGATCCTTGAGGGGTACCACTTGTCACCAATCTCCATCAGATCAAAGCTGAAAATTTATTTTGTATACAATTTTCAAAAATCACAGAACAGCCAAAGTTGGAAGGGACCTTTGGAGGATACTGCGCACCACCACCCTTCTCAAGAGTGACTGCCTAAATCTGGCTCTCCAGGAACATTTCCTGGCACTTTTCGAATATCTTGATGGAAGAAGAATTCACAACCCAGGCAACCTGTGCTAAGTGACACTTTCAGTGAAAAAGTATTTCCTGGTATTCAGGTGTAACTTTCTTTGTTTCAGTTTTCATCCATTACTTCTTGTCCATTCATTGGTCACTACTAGAAAGAGCCTGACTCTGTCCTCTACAAACCTTTTCTTCTGGTATTTGTGCACGTTGGAAATATTCCTCCTGAACCTTCTCCTCTCTATGCTGAACAGACCCAGTTCTCTCAGGCTTTCCTCATAGGAGAGATGTTCCTAGAGTGATGGAGTCACTTCATCATCCTTGTGACTCTTTGATATTTCACTTGTACTAAGGAGCCCAAAACTGGACACAGAAATCCAGTTGTGGCCTCTGCAGGGCTGAGTAGAGGGAAGGGATAACCTGATGGCCTCTCTCCTCCTAATGCAGCCCACTAACCTTGGTGGCAATGGCACATGGCTGGCACGTGTTCAGCTTATTTTCCACCAGTACTGCCATGCTTTTTCCTGCCAAGCAGCTCCCCAGCTGGGCTGTCCTCTGCGTATAATGTGCTGAAGTTGCTCTTCCCCATATGCAGGACTTTGCACTTCCAGGGTACACTATACCATGAACACATCCTCCTAATTTGTGATTCTAGGATATTGGAATAATGAGCATAAAAATGACAGGTATGAGTGAATAGGTAAAGGATCCCCTGCCCCTCCTTCAGTAGTGACTGAAAGCAAGACCACAGATCACTTCAAATTACTCCAGATACTTTGTTTGTGCAAACATGGTCAAGTCTGGGTTCAGATCTGGAATGCAGAAGTGTAGATTTTGGCAACTACATTTAAAAGCTAGTAGTGAAAGATATTTTTAAATTCTCACTGTGTTCAATGGGCATCTAGGTGTGAATTCAGTTGCTTAAGCATAGGAACTGATGGAACATTGTATGACTTCATGCATTCCATCCAGTCCTCAGGTTCTTAACCAGAAGAGTACATGTCTGCTGTTAAGCCTGAATCATACCTGCCAGATTTGAGTGGATATTTCAATCATTTAGGAAGTTGAAATAGCACTTGGTATTTATGTCTTGGCAATTGAAACCCTCTTTATATATACATAGTGTATAATAGGGCCTTAGACACTTGGCTTGCCTGTTAAACCTATATTAGGTTTAATTTGACATGACTAAAGCATAATTAATGTGCTAATGAAGGTGATGTGTTAATGAAAATTAGTATGAATTAGTGCACTAACCTTTCAATGCTGTCTTTGGAGGCTATTCACAAGAGAGAGGGTTGCTGAGATAGTGAATTTATTCTAGACTACATGGACAGAACCCCTAAACTAAAATATTCTGTATGTCTAGTTCAGCAAAGTGTTCATGAAATGCTACAAAAATATTATATCTACAAATTGGCTGAAATATTGAAAATGTAGTTGTTTTCCCACCCAAGTTAATGTGTTAGTTCATGAAGCTTACTATAAGTGCATCAAATTAAGCATCCTCTGTGCTCACTTGATTTCTCTTGGCAAAATTGCACATCCAAACAATGGAGGTTGGCTTTCAGTCCCCTTTGAAATTCTGGTTGACTGAATTTCACATTCTGAGTTGTCTTGCTTCTGCTGTTTAATAAAACATATGGACACTTTGTTCCACAAGATAAATTCTGGTTTACAACTGAATCCCCAAGAAATATTTTTTAAAAGTGTCTGGGGGAGAGTAAAATGAGACAGTAGCTGGATGAGTGACGGGAGTTCACCACTTGTCTCTTTGTACTTGAGGATCTTTTATCGTCTCACCACAGCAGGACTACAAATGGTTTTGTTCTTTTCACAGGGACTTTTATTTTTCTTCTATCTGCTTTTGCTGCCTTTACATTACAACACTAGATGGCTAAGGAAAAAAAAATCTAGAAACATCCCAGTAGGAAAGATCAGTGAGTAATACTTTCATTCACTAGGGGTATCTTAAAGTACATGGCTTGTTCATAACAACTAACCATTCCCAACGGTGCTGCTTGACTGTGTGCAGGAACTACACCTTTGAGACACATGAGTTTTACAGTCATACTGCTGGACCAAGTATTTTTACCTATCTAAGGAATGGAGAGGAGATCAGACTAAAGTGGTGAAGATTTTGTCCACAAATACTTAAAAAGTTCATCACAGATTTGAACTTTCAGAATCACAGAATATACTGAGTTGGAAGGCACCCATAAGGGTCAAGTCCAACTCTTTAGTGAGTCCCTGTCAATCTGCTGGCCAAGTATAGCAGTCAAATGATCAATAGAGTGGCATTGCCTGTTATGGGATGGAAGGCTCCATCTTTCAGTTGCATCAAAGACACTGTCACCTATGAATAGCTAAAAATCCCATGCAATCTAAGATTTATTAGTGAATTCAGATCTACTTCCATCTTGATGTGTACCATATACGTTGTTGAGGGTGCTGCCTGCATTTGATTTGCAAAGTCTGACTCTCTCAAGACATTAGTCTGTTGGTAAATAAATTGGTCTCTAGCACTATTACACCATCTTTTTGAACACTTAGTTCTTACTCCTCTCCTAGTTCCCTACAGACTGTTTTTCTTTAAGAACTAGCAATGTGAATTTAAACTAAGATGGTGCCATGTGTTGTGAGGGCAGCCTTCGAGCATACACTCCTGCCAAAGGAAATGTCAGCAGCATTTTTCACTTCTGGTGGTAGAGGAAAGAGTGCATCTGTTCTTCTACGTTGTAGTGAAAAGCCATAGTCAAGCTGCACTCTTCGCTCATTGCTTGAAGGAAAAAAGACAATTTTTCATCTTTTCAGGCCTTTGTTATAGTTCATTCCCTAGATATTCAAAGGAAAGAAATGGATGGAAGAACACATAAGACGATGACTTTATTTTTCATATCATTACTGACCACCAATACTTTTTTATTTAATCTCATTACCAACAATCTAAAAATAAACAAATTATTTCATGAGTGTATTTTTTCCCCTCTTTTTAAGCCTCTTGCTCTTCCAGGGATTTTTTTCCCTGTCTTTGCCTCTACGGTTGAGAGACAAGTATCAGATGTGCCTGTGGCTCTTTTACAAATAGCAAAAAAATTTTGATTATAATTGCAAGAATACAATCTTACACTGAAAAGTAGTAAATTTCAACTATTCAGTATATTTCTTTAATTTTTCAATGTCTTGAATGGAAAGAAAAAAAACCTGCGAACTACAAAACAAACAGAAAATCAAAATGACATGTCTGTCATTTTGCTATGCTTTTGTCTCAGGTGGAGGGAGAACCTTTACTGTCTCAATAATCACAAAATCACAAAAGGCTGAGATTGAAAGGGACCTTTGAATGTAAACCTGGTCCAACCATCCTACTCAAGCAGAGCCACCTAGAGCTGCTAGTCCAGGACCATATCCAGACATCTGGTAAATATCTTCAAGGACAGAGACTCCACAATCCAGCTGAACAACGCATGTTCAGTTGCCCTCACAGTGAAAATCAAAACTGATGATCAAACGATGCCTTCTTTATTTCAGACTGTGCTCATGCATACCTATCTACACACTTTTTATCCTGTCCTAACCTAGGTAAGGTAGGTCTTTTCATTGCTTGTGAATATATATGTTATGTACTTTGTATTATTCCTTTCTGGAATGTTATATAATGTAATTTCAAGCTGAGTCAATAAGTAGACATTCCTTGAAAGTATACTTTTAGTGAAAATTCATTTGTTTACAACTATATGCATGTGGAAACTCGCTGAATGTCTTTAATTCTTTTGTCTTAAAATATTAAGTGTTGAGAAAACAAGCACGCCTCGTAACTGTATGCATTGAGATTGCCTTTTTTCTGCTCCAGCAAAATCCTAGGCAGATAAAATGGACTTTGCTATTCCTCTGAATTCTAGCAAAATAGACTTCAATGAGATTTAACCCATTATGTTGTTGCTACCTGTAACATGAAGGAGGATATTTCTTCTTATTCTGAAAAACAGTGGGAGTTTTTTGCATCTAATTTCAGTAAGGCCCACACAGAAGCAGAAATTCTATCTGGAAACTTCTAACATGTATTTCTGTTATTCACTCAAAGACAGCAGCAATCAGTGAAAACATAAACCTCTATAAGCCAAAGAAGAACAGAGCAGCTTTCCTAATAAAGTTTCAAAGAGAGCTTCCATTATAAGGTATTGATGTTAGCTAAATTTGAATCATTAAAAAATGTCAATTGTGGGGAGAAGGTGTTTGTAATTACAGTTTGGTAATGTATTCTGCTATTTCTATAAAAAATGGAATTCTGGGGGGAAAAAAAAAGAACTGCTGTCAGGTAAGGTTATAGATTTTTCATTCTTTTGCATATATTCAACTATGCACCGTTCTAATGATATATATATATATATATATATTCCTTCAATAGCATTTATTTCCTGTGTATATACAAGAAGAGATCTGTGGGTCTCTGGCATCCCCAGTGAGCATCTTTGCTCTAAAGGAGCACTAATGAGCTATCTACTGAATCAGTAAATCTGATTGTTCATGCAAAATGGATTGTTCATGCAAATTGATTACGGTAAGGAAGTTACTTCTATTTCTGCTGTATGAATGACAGCATACATAAAAGGATAATACTAAATACTCCATCCAAGAAACCAGAGTACAGTCTTACTGCAATCGAGATTGAGATCAATGTAAAATATAACTGTATCATCTTCCTGGATATTAAGTTATATTATATTTTTCATTATTCTAATCTTATTTTTGGAAGAAATAGATTAGATTTATCTGTGTCATTTGCTGTACATATGCAAACTGATACTAAAAACTTAATGATCAAGGTTAACATATGCATACGTTTCTATCACCGACACTGAATTTTTTAATCTAATAATCAAAATGAGCTCTCTTTTTGCAAGATTTGTAGGGAAGATCTCTTCAAATGCAACATGATCAAAATCAATATGCCACAACTGATGTCCAATTTATCTAAGTTGTTCACATTGTGAGGGTCACAGTAAGTATATATCTACTTTTCAAAAAGCTGGGGGGAATTCAAGGTGAAGTCATACATTGATTTGGCACTCTGCCGTAAGAAGGAAAAATAGAAGCACAAAAAGCAGAGAATTCATGTGATAGGATGACTTTCTTCACAATAAGTATATATACTGTTAACTCCATAGATACCAGAGGAAACTGAGAATACTGAGCACCTTGTGAAATAAAGCTAGTCTCTCTATATAACAGAGTCTACTTTTCTACAT
This sequence comes from Tychaedon coryphoeus, assembly GCA_013398595.1. Lineage (NCBI taxonomy): Eukaryota > Metazoa > Chordata > Aves > Passeriformes > Muscicapidae > Tychaedon > Tychaedon coryphoeus. Next base: position 403,921 of record WBND01000758.1, on the reverse strand, counting down.
CGTATTCTACTTAGGATAAAGCTACGATAATCAAAATATTTCCGTGGTAAATGCTAGTTGAAATTTATTTCTGTAAGTCAGCTGAAAAACTGCATAGAATACCTTGAGGATTATTTTAAACTAGTAAAGTAAATATTTAGGGTCATAGATATTTTTGGATACTTGGAGTTTAGGACTACAAAATAGTCTTCATCCATGATATATGCAGTTACTATTCTGCAAGCAAAGAAAGAAAACAGATTCAGGGAAGGAAAATGAATGGTACAATTATAAATGTCAGAGGACTTGCAAAATACATAGGAACATTTTTAGGCATAGTCAAACTTTCCACCTTTTAACATTTTAACAATTTTAAAATTGTTTTCCTTAGTTGACTGAAGGGCATTTTTGAACCAACATTCAGCAGCAGCCTTCTTCTCAAACTCTTACCTGCTTTGCATTATTCTATAAAGCACTCAGAGATGTTCTTCTTCACTGAGAACTTATGGTGAGTTTTGATACTGATCTGTTGCCTCATGTCAAAAAAGAGTGCAGTTATGGATGTTTTACCAGGATGGTTAGACTCATTCTACAATTAACAGGCATAAGAATAAATTGTTTATTCAACAACTGTGTTTGAAAGCCTCAAATGTCAAAGTTAAATGGCAAACAAATAAATTCTGTCTTCAGAGAAAATGGAAACATTCTAGTTAGGAATATCCCTCAAGAATATTTTGAAAACTTCTTGAAGTTTCTTGAAAATTGCTTGATTTTTATAGGTGGAACATCCTGCTTATTTTCATTTGGACTATAGCCAAAGTAGAGTCCTGTTGCACCCATAGCAAGTGAAGAACTCTAGGACTTAAGCATTAGGTTGGTTTGAGCCCAAGCATAAACACGCCGATAAGCCATGACTGGATAAGTGCCTTAAAGGCCCAATGGTTCTGTACTAAAAAATAGCCCTGGTCCACTGCTTAGGACAAAAGACTACTATGCCACAGGAGATGTGCCATAAAGTTTTAGCATAAGGTAATGGCAAAGGCCTGAAAATATGGGCACAAGCTGAAAACAAGGCTTGGAATAATGAACAGGGGCTCAAGAACTGGGAAAAGATGGATTTTACAGTAAGAAAAGAAATATCCAAGAAATTGGAGTGGCAGTCTGTGATGTATGGTGGGCTGGGGAAGTAATATTTCAACCTCTGCACAGTGTGTAGTCCAGAGACAGAGCCAAAGACTGAGATCTGGAGAGATTCAAACATCACATAAAAAGAGACCAGAATATCACAGACTGGTTGAGATTGGAGAGGCCATTGAAAGATTATTTGGTCCAAAGCTCCTGATGAAGCAGTTTCACCTAAACTGGGTTGCACAGGATCACATCCAGATGAGTTTTGAATATCTCCAGAGAAAGGGATTCCCCACCCTCCCTGAGTAGTCTGTTCCAGTGCTCTGCCACCCTTGGAAGTCAGGAATTTTCCTCTCATATTCAGATGGAACTTTCCGTGGTTTAGTTTGTGGATCTGATAAGAAATTAAAAAAAGATGTAGAATTTGGCTCCACTTTACTTGCACCAAGAGTTCTGTGGCTTGGTCGTTTCAATGACTAACAGCAATCAAGGGTCACAGCTGTTGATACTAACTTTAAGATATCAGCTCCATGGTACTCTATACTCTCAACTAGTCTATGTTAAAGCTTTTGGAGATTTTCTACTTAGAGCAAGTAACATTGAATAGAGTCTGCAAAGAGTAACAGTTAACATAAATTATACTAATAAAGACCTTTTAAAGTTTTGGCTTAGAGGTTGAAACTGCGTTGATTTATCAGTTTTGTAAATATTTTAGTGATATAAAATTCCTTAAGTGACATATGGCTATCATTTATATACTTTCCTACTTAATGATGATTAGTTGCTACTTGATTCTTGGTCAGAGGAAATCTGTTGATAAATAATATGTCAGTAACTATACCTGAAGTTCAGACAGGCTTCCCAGGGCATCTGGAAAGTCAACACTAACCAGCACAAGTTAAGAAAGCTCACATACCTGAAAGATGCATGCAAGACTTTAGAGATGGTTTTGATCAGATCTATTAGGTTTAGTAAGCATGGATTCTCCAGTTCCTGAAATAGCTGAGGACTAGGTTTGCCTCAAAGAAGGTTTTGGACACCTTTTGGCTTGAGCAACCTCATATTGAAAGCCTAAATACTCTTAATTTTCCACATTTTTTGTTTTAATGCAGAATTTCATGCATTAATTGAACTGAAACAAAAAAGTTAAAGCATACAAAAGAGGAAATGCAGAATTTTTAAATTCTTGTGACACTGTATTACAGCTGCTGCATATGTAAGGCCATATAAAGTTGCCTTGTATTTATAAGGTTCATGCAAATGTTTGCAACACAGCTCTTTAAAGACCATTTAAGAATCAGGTCTCTGGTACATTTCATACAGTCAGCTCTGAGAAACACAATCAGAGCATTATGTATTCTCACAGACATACTGACAGAGGTCTTTTGTCAGTACTGTTCTCTAGCACCATTTTTTTATAAAAGCTTGATTACACATGAAATTTTTTATCCCTTCTTTTATTTCTTATCTCTTAAGTATTACCTAAATTTTGCATCAATTTCTTACACTTTTTTGACAAAATGAAAGTTTTTCACTTTGCACATATGTGAGGTGCACAGGCAATATATGAAAAAATATAGATAATATATAAATACACTTACACATTTATTTTGGTGTCTATATTATTTCCTGAATTTTTGATGGCATCTCTTAACAGAAGCATCCAAATGTTAGAAAGTAATGGTGGATAACTACTCTTTGTTCCTATATCAATGAATTAGAAAATTGTTAACAGCTGAACACTTTTCAAGTGAGTAGTCTTCACTAAAAAAATAAATGTAGTTTTAAAAATATGACAAATGGATTTTTATCAACTTCAGAAATAAAAACTGATACTTTTTTTGTAAACTAATGACATTTTCTTAATTTATGCAGTTCTAAATATAATTAATTGCATTATATATTTTCATGTTAAGGAATTGTTGCACTCCAAATCTTTTTACGGGAAATAGGGAACACACTTTAAAATACATGTGAAATACTTTCCTAGTGTCTACCTACTTTCCCTGATGTCATGCTCATGCTCCCAATACCCTTGTTTTATATATATATATACACACATATACATATATATACATGTATTTACACACACATATATAAATATAGATGTATAAATATACACATATATATACCTTCAAAGAGATATTGTGTTCCAGTGAGTTTTGCATTGAAAAATTATTGCTTGCATCAGTAGCAATGATAGGCAAATAGCTCTGGGAGAAGATTTACATGCAGAAAAAACACCTCACTGTAAGAGTTTACAAATGGCTGAATAAGAACACTAGGTTGGTGAGTTTTCAGTAGCTGCCACCCCAGAAAGGGCTCATGTACAGAATACTGTATCAGTAGTTCTAAAAAAGTCATGTTTTCATCTTTCAGAAATAAATGAGAGAAACAGTATTTGATTTAAAGTTTGTGATTTTTCACTACTGGTTTTTAAGTCCTGCACTTTGTTCTCAGATACATATAAAGTAATTATTTAACAACATTGCTTTTTTTACGCCTCCATCTGCTTGGGATTCACACTTACAGTCTTCAGTTATAACCTACATTGTTTCTCTATTAAGATGTTACACATTTGACTACAGGGTAGGAAGCAACTAAGTGTATTAATCAATGAATATAAAGTACTCATTTGACTGTGGCAAGAATCTTTGACATTAAGTTTGCCTATAGACTCTTGTCAAATTGACTTTCACTTTATGTTTGCTGAATTGTTTGTTTTTCAGAATTACAGATATCACACGGTGGGAATGGTGAGGGGAAGAGTTGAGAAGGGAAAGGAGAAGTTGAGGAAGGGAGAGAAGGACAAAAAGAACAATATAGCACAGGGGAAGGAGAATGAACAGACTCCAGGCTGTCGATTAGTGTCCACAAGATAACAGTCAGAATTTAATTCCCAGGGTAAGACCCTAAATAATAATTCTCTGACTTTTCCTGCAATGACTGTGATGGGGAAAGTAGCCTTGTAGTCTTAATCAAGACTGTTGGAAACCACATACTGAATTTTATATGGTGCTTCTACAAAGCAGATATTGCTTAATTAAGTCTTACATTATCTCAGATTAGTTTACAAAGCAATATTAGAAGAAACCCTTAAAAGAGCATTTTTTGAAATGTGGTAAGTAACGATTTTTTTAAGCTTTTTGCCTGCTAATGATAGGATTTTGTAACTGAAGTCTGCTAGTCTTAATGGTATAGTGGTATTTTTCTTAAATGTTCTTCAGTATGGTACAGCTTTAAACAATGTGAGTTTGTTGCCATCGGATGAGACTCCAACTTAGCAGCTTGCCTAAATTTTCTTAGTTTAGCCCTTTAATGAATAATGTAACAATATAAGCTCCTCTTACCATTCTCACATGTTTAGCAGAAAGTGAACCTTTTTTTCTCTCACGTCATCCAAACATGTATGTATGAGCAAGGTTTCCTTAGGCTCTTCAAAAATTTAACAAAAACTTTATGTTAATCAAGTATCTGCAGAGAATGCCCAACTGTGATGTCACTTTTACTTACCCCTCCTCTGATTCTGATATCCACAAACTCTCAGCCAACTGGTTGTCAGTCCCAAAGATCTTCATAATTTGAACTGCTGTTGTAGAAGTATGGATCAGATGGCGCTTGTCTCTCCCCACCATTCTTTCATCTTCAAAGAGGTCTTTAGGATCACAAATGCTAAATCCCTGCTGATGACAAGACCTGCGCAACCAAGAATTGGCCTGTAGAATCCACCTGCTCCTCCCCATGTCTTGCTCTTTCACCAACAGGATGGAGAAGAAAACACTTGGACCACTTTGCCCGTCACTGTCACTTTTATTCCCAGAGCTAAATAGTTGCTTTGGTTACACCAGAAGTCTCTGCCAGCATTATTATTGCTTCTTACCTTACTAAGATGAAGTGACTGGTAATATGAAGGCCAGATAAACCAGAGCTGATTCTTCTTGCAACATCCCCATTCTGAGTACCCAAGCAATGCAGCAAATCTCTAGGGCTGAAATCACAGGACCTATGGATATGGATACCTAGAGAGGAGAAGGTGGCTTTTTTGCCTGTTGACAGAAATCACAATATCTAGATTTTCTCTGGCTCAAGAATTTCTGATGCTTAATCTGGTCTTCCACTTTTATACACAATTAGGCATTTTGAACTTCATCTCTGCAAGGTCTCTGTGGGACTCCTTTCAATCCTCTCATCTTTTGTGGTGCTGTTCAGTGTAATATTTATTTTTTTATATATATTTACCATTATTTTTACAAACAAAGAGAAATAATGGTAGTCTGCAGCAAAAGCTATCAGCAAAATGTACAATAAAACTAAATTAGAGGTTCATAGCATATAAGCCGGAATCTGTGAGATGAGAAAATGGAAGCTGTCTCCCCATTTGCGGTTACCTCCCAAATTTGCCCAAAACCAGGACAAAAGTGTTCAATATATAATACAGGGTTCAATATATTTCTGTCAGCAACAACAGGTTGACTAAATCTGCAATTAATGAACTCATCTTGCTTCATCCTGTCATTACAGAGAAATATAAATAAGAGACTCAACCCATCATGCTATGCAGGAGATCACTTGATTCATTCAAAATATCGACATAAATAACGCCTTTAGAGGAGCTGATCAGCAGAAATGTCAGGTTTGCATGTAAATTTACAAAATAATCAACTTCACAGACAGAAATTATACAGATTCAATTAAGATCATGCTACTCAACAGGTGTGGTAAACCTTCAAAAACTATATAATATTCAGTAGCATTTACATAAATATTATCATTACCATTCTAAACTCTGTTAGATTAAAACCCAAGCTCTTGCTAGTTCACAAATCTTGCAGGGAAGAACAAATAAAAGAAAAAAATGGAGATGTCTGTGGAATCTACATCCAAGTTAATTAACTTTGACTCCTTTCTCAGTTCTCTCAGGCTATGAAAATAGATACTGTTATGACATTGTTCATCTCACATAGTTTAATAATTTCTTTCTGGACAAGAAAAATTGCACCACAACTGATTTCTCTATTTCCTGTAAAAAACTAGCTGCACTTCAAATTTGTCTCATCTGCTTTTGTCCAATTTAAAGTGAAATATCTGGTAAAGAATAGTATTTGGAACTCTCTGTTGTATTACTTTTCACCCAGAGTTTGATTCTCTGTGTCTTTTCTACTCTAGGACTGGATGAATCACCCTGATTATATATATGCTTTTTTACACATGGATGAAATCTAAGTGATATATCTAGAATAAGACCCCTAAAACTAAGAATAAGAATCGTTTTAGCCCAGGAAGGTTGTAGAGTTCATTCCATGCACATATTTAAAAGTCATATGGCTACAGTTCTGGGCAACCACTTCTAGGTGGCCCAGCTTGTGCATTCTGGTAGGTTGTACCTATTGTACTGACTGTTCTACGCTAAGAAAAGGATTATTAGCTTTGGAGCAATACCCCACAAAGAATGATAGTACGTACTTTTTGTGAATAGGGAACATATCTGCTTTTTACCAAAAGAATACACTAAAATAATGCATACAGATAGCAGCTTCTTACTGTGAACAAGTTGCAGCATGAGTCATTAAAATAATTAAGATTAAGATTTATAAAAGGGTTTTAATTATTAAATCTGTTATATACTGATACCACATATGCCAGTAAAGCAAAATTTAGGTCCTTAAATATCTGTTCAACAGTCATACAATTTTAAAAATATATAGGGTCTCTAGAATTCACCTGTAAATTCTCTAGATCCCTTAACAATCCTTAACAAAAAAAAGTCACCTTCCCATCTCTTTCATGTTTTGATTCAATGGCCAGGGCTCTCAGCCCAATACTTCAGTATCCCAATTTCAGTTCTCTTTCTAAAAAAAGTGTTTCACATGATTGATCTCTCCACCCTCTGAAAGTGCTGCATCTTGTAAGAAGCAATTAATGGGATGACAATATAAGTCTGATTCTTCAGTCGGTTTTTCATGACAGTTACCTGCAAAGGTGAGAAAAGAACTTTAATTATAGCTCCAGTGAATATATATCAAAAAATCTTAACAGAAAATTTTATGACCAATCCAGGCCTCAGCTTTGATATTTTGGATCTTAGTAGAAAGGTGATTGAAATTTGAGCAATACAAATTTCAGTATAGTTAGTACTGAAACGTTGAAATCCTTTTCAGATCTACCTTTAGTTTGTTTCTTATATCTTGAGCAGGCATGAATAGTCACAAGCGCTAACTAGAGAGGCTTGATGCATGAAAAATTCTTCCACGGCTAAAAGAGGAAAGTCAGTAGTTCCAAAGAAGCATGAAAAACATATAAAATTCAACTCTTTAACATCCCTTGAATGAGATTCTTTCTCTTTCCAATAATGGAGAAGTCGATGGAGACTGTTGCTCAAGAAAAATTGTGTCTTGCATGCATACATAGTTTTGTATGTATGTAAACATAATGTTTGCATTATGTTTGTTTCCCAAGTAATTTGAAAATTAGGCAAATATCTAGCAAGAATTTGTAAAGGGAAATAGGAATACTAGCAAGCTAAACAGTCATGAACATTTTTAAACATCACCAGCACAATGGTTTTACCTCAGTCAATTTCCAAAGAAATAGATGGATCTTCTCCTGTCATTCTTCCCTCTTCCTTCATTCTTCTTCCTTTGGTCATTACGTCATTTAAGAAAGTTGTCTCCCAAGCATCATTTTAATAGCAAAGCTATGTGCAATGAAATAGGTATAACATTAATAATGCACGTGTTGTGAGCTCATATGAATAAAAGATTAAATTATGATTAGGAATAAATTAGCTGTATACTGGTTAAAAAAAAATAAACCAAAACTCCCTTGCATTATAACTGTCAGGGTTCTACAATTGCCTGATAAATCTAATATATAGTGGACTTCCCAGAATGAAAACTTTACATTCTCCTCTGTCCCAAAGCTCTCGAAGAAGAGAATCAGGAAAATTTCACCTTGTGATGCTTTCTTTCTTGCTCTTTGAGAATCATATAAGCTAGTGAAAAATAAAAATGCACTGGGTTTGAGAAATGTGGATTATATTCTGTATGGCTTCATGGAGAATGAAAGTGTAGACAGCATAAATACATTCACAATTAGATATTTCTCCTTGTTAAACAGCAACATTGTAGCATAAGCTCTGATACCTTGGGGGATGAGGAAATCCCAGAGAAATAATTGTTCCCTTTATTTGCATCTAACTGTTAAATAGCAAACAATCAAAAACATCTTTAGACTGACATTTTTTCTTTTAATTTTATAAAATGTGTTTATTTGATGTGGGAAGCTTTTTGGGTAATTACTCACTATTGATGAAGACTAAAATAAGTCTTCAAGTGAGGTCATATATAATTTATGACTACATATGTTTCAGCAGCTGCCAGTATTATGCTGCTATACATGTTTTATATTTGCAACATTTTCCATTATGTTAAAAATATGTCTGTTTCTCTCTGAGACAATCTTTTCCCCCAAAATCTTTACAGGTATTATGAAAGAAAAGTTTTTAATTTGCTTATGAAATCAGATGAATCACATGAAGTCACATTTTTCATAAGAAATAATATTTCATGCAGAAAAAAACCTGATTCAAGTTTTAGATTGTGAAGTGGAAGTAATATAAAACATTTAGCTTTATGACCTCTATGGAAACCAGATATGTTTAAAGTATTTTCTTCTACTAAACTTCAAGACCAATAACTACGTAAAAAGGTCTAAATTAATACAAATTGTACAATCAAAAGTTAAGAAAGTATAGCCACTAAAGATTTATGTGTTTAATTGCAATGTTTCTTTCTTCATTAGTTGACATGCAAATAGTGTTTACTGTTCTAGTAATGAAAAATACCAACATTCTAAGACTTCTTTTTCTGCAGAAAACATTTGAATATGCCATTTTCAAACTATGACATTATCTGTAATAAATAATATACTATTTATAAATCAAAACAAAAGAAAAACATATACTGAAGAAACATAACATGTTTAGAAATAGAGAATTTCTAAGAATAGGGAATAATTTTAAGTGTCTTTGTGAGTAGATCTGATAAGCTATGACTGTAAAACTTTTTTCTCTGTATTCAGGATGAGCTGTGTTACTATTCCTGATTGCAATATTCTAAACCTCAAAAACTCAGTGTATTGCTGAATAATTATAATGGGAAATGTGAAATAGCCTAAAGCTGAATTATTTATGGCTTTTATATCTGCAAGTTAAGGATATGTCCATACAGGTATGTAGTTAAAAGAATACGGAAGTTGAAAAAGGAATCATTAAGGTGACTACAAAATGTGAGAATAAAGGTTACACCTGCAAATATAATTCAGCCCCCAGGCAGCTAAACATCATGTAATGTGTCATAATAATATCATTAGAAGCTGTTTCTTGCCCTAGGATGGCCAATACTCATTTCTGTTTTTCCTAACTTTTTGATTGATTTGTAACTCTAATACTCACCAATGTATCATTTTATGCACAAAAGAGAAAAATATCATAGCACAGAAAAATAATAGCCACCCCCCTGAAGTTATTGGCAAGCTCAGGATCTTTACAAGAATTTCAGTTTGCATATGAAATATACCATTAAAGTGGCTGCTATCCTCTCTATTAGCCTAGCTTTACAGAAGGATGGAGACATTTGGAGTTGTGAGCTGCTATGATAGATTTTTTTTTTTAATTAAAAATGAGCATTATATTCAGGAAGAAAAGTTTTCAACCAAAACTCTGGAGAGAAGTTTGTCTGAGGTGAAAGACTTGTACACTCCTTATTATTACCATTTTACTTTCTTCTGGCACTACCTTTCTATGCTCAGTGTCCTGAGTTCCTGTTTTTGCTCTGTTGTGAGTCTAACAATCCCATGTTTTGTACATTCACTTCCTGAGATCTACTGCATATTTACTGCCTCCTGCCATTGGCTAATTTGGTTCCTGCACATCTCCTTCATTGCTGTACCTGACCATCCTCTTCCACCATCAACTCCTGTCTCTACTAAAATTTACTATTTCCCCTCTTTGTTAATATCCCTCTCTGGTCTTTTTTTCCCCTGATCTTTCCTACCACATGAGCCCACACATCTCCAATTCAAATACAAAAATCTCTATTAATTAATATGAATATTTTTTTCTTTTAATCAATCTATTTTTCGGGTATCAAGCAGACTTTAAAAAACCTACTTAAACAGAAGAATGGTAAATACAAAAAAACAACCAGCATGACTGTACTACAAATATGCAGAACATGATCTTTTCCTCAAATTTCATTAAAAAAAATAGTGCATCCACAGCTATATCATTAGACAAATATCCATGATGGAAATTTTAGGTTAAAATGATTTAACACTGGCAAAATTGAGAGCAACTGAAATCATTATTTTCCTATGAGCATTGAGGAAAATAAGATGTCTACACTTCCTATAAATGGAAAATCATCATTTTACAATGAAATACCACTTTTTTAGAATTAAGGAATTACTGATAGATTAAAATTGCAAGGTATATCTAAAGATTATCTAATCCAACCTCTTGTTAAAAGCAGGGATAATTTCAAAGATAGTCACATTGCTCATGTCTTGTCTAGATGTGTTATGAGAATATCAGAGGGTGGAAATCTCACAGCCCATCAGGGCAACCAACTCTGATGTTCAGCTTTTTTCACTGTCAAGAACTTTCTTCTCAAAGTCAACCATAATTTCGTTTATGTAGTTGTTTTCTTATCCTTCTCGATACTTCAAATGAGAAATTCTTGTCTTAAAGTTGTGATTTGTGTAGACGAGACCTGTAAGTCAATCCCCTCCTTTATTCTTTTATTCTTCAAACTCAGCTCCTTTAGTCATTTCATTGCATTTTCTAGTTTGTCACTGTCTGTCTTATGTTAAGGCATCAAATGTGGGATAACATTTTCCTATCACATTGCAGTTTTCCAGTCTAATAAGTGCCAGAATGAAGGGTATTGCACTTTCCCTGATATAATGGCTGCACAACATCCCTGCAAAAGTGGCCCACTATGCAGTTGACTGGCATCACTGCAAATGCACAACACACTTTTTTGGATTACAGGGTTCACAGGATTCTGCTTCAGTTGCACTCATATAGTTATTCTAATTAATTCTTCTTGTATTTACAATTTCTAAAATGTGTCTCATTCAAGAGCTTTGGCCAATTTTCCAATATATATGAGTATAAAATTATTTTCACAGTTTAAATATTATGAATTAGAACAATTCAATACTTTTTAAAAAATTGAATAATACATAGTATATGCTATTTCCAAATACTTTTACTAAAACCTGCAGTTTCAGCTGCAAGAAATAGACGTTTTGGAACTTGCAGGTGTTCTTTGTTATCTGAAGGCAGTGTTCCCAGGCTGGTACCTACATGGAGCAGGCTCTAGGTTCAGTCTGGTTTTTACAAACATCACTGTAGTGCAGTTATCACAGCAGCCTGTCAGGGTTTAACCTCAGCAGACAGCTCAGCTCCATACAGCTGCTCACTCACTCCTCCACAGTGAGGTGGAGAGAGAATTGAGAGGCTAGAAGTGATAAAAAAGGGAGTTGAGATAAAGACAGTTTATTAGGTAAAGCAAAAGCTGCACACACAAGCAAAGTAAAGCAAGAAATTAATTCACCACTTCCCATTAGCAAGCAGGTGTGCAGCCATCTGCAGGAAAATAGGGCTCCATCAGGTGTAACAGTGACTTGGGAGTACAAATGCCATCAGTCCAAACATCCACCCTGTCCTTCTTCCTGCAGATTTATATGCTGAGCATGACACCATATGGTGTGGGATATCCTTTTGATTAGCTGGGATCAGCTGTCCTGGTTGTGTCCCCTCCCAAATCCTTATGCACTCCCAGCCTCACAGCTCTTGGAATGGAATGAGGAGCAGGAAAGGCCTTGGGGCTGTGTAAGCATTGCTCAGCAGTAACTATAACTTTTCTGTGTTATCAATACTCTTTTATTCACAAGTCCAAAAGATAGTAAATATGAGGTTTTATAAAGAAAATAAATTCTGTTGTGGTCAAAGCCAGTGGAGGAACACAAACTGAAATCCAGAGAAGGGATGGGTAAGGGTCACCTTCTATTTTATTGTCATAAATAAACATCTCCTCCCTTGCCTTTCCTTCTGTGTTTCAATAAGAACTTAATCTATCATAGATGAGGAATAAATTTTCAGGCATAATTATGATGTCTTATCAGAGCACTAAGACTATTTTGAATCTCCCTCACTTGCAGAATAAATGTCTGGTCCTCTTTTTGAATAAAAATAAAAATTTAGGGAAGCTTTTGGCTAGCTCAGTAACAGATGCTGTTGTTGATTCTGATCCAGTTGTTGGCACTGCCTTCCCTCCCCACTGTTACCACAACAAGAGGAAAAAAAGAAAAGTTTAATTTAGCTCTTAACCTTCAGCCCCTCTGAGGAATGTGTCATCATTTCCATGTCTTATGCCAATTAGATTTCATATGCATTATTTTGCTTTCATCCCTGAAGTGGTTTTGCCACGTTTAAAGCAATTAAAGCAAATAGAAAGTAGAATTGCAGAAGTCTGAATGGAAACTTTGACATCAGGGAATAGGTAACTATATGCCTTGGGGCAGGATCCGGTGGGAACAGAGGTACTTGAAGTAGGACTTAAGTGACATTTATTTGTATATCTCAAACTTCAGTTTCCTGTTTTCTTTTTCAGCAGCTGTCTGCTTATTATAATTTGACCTTTGAGCAGTTTTAACAGGCCTAAGGATCTTAATGCCAAGCTATATTCAATCTATGAAACAATTATGCTCCTACTTGTGTCCTGTGAGAAGCCTTATAAAGGCTCCTGTGAAATACAGAGAAGGTCATCACTTAAAAAATACCTACATGTATATATGGCATATGTGGTAATCAGAGCTCACTATGCAAATAAAATCTGCATTCAGTTCTTTCCTGCTGTAGGAAGTTTAACCCATCGGACTGAAGGCAGGGTACAGCATCTAGGAATGCTTCTATCTATTTTACTGAGACTTTTGTTGAAAGAAGCAGGAAGAGTATCTTATTCTACACTCTGTTTGTTAGGGACTTTTACCTGTGAAAAGAAATCTTGGCTTGCAGTCACTTAGGTCTTACAATATATACACTTGGCATATTAGACTGAAAGTCTCAGCAGTAGGAACGAATGCCCATCTATCTGTCACTCAAAATCACTCCTTCTCCTTCTCTTCCAGTAAGAAATATTCTTTTTTTCATCCAGTAAATTCTCAATCCTGAGAAATTATCCTTTGTATGTTTACAATCATCCTTATGTTTAGTAAGAGCTATGATACAGCATAGATGGATGTGGTTTATGTTTTAGATAGCATTTTAGAGGACACATTTTAGTATGGGACACGTTTTAGAGGAAACTTTTACTGCCAGATTTTGTCCCATGCTGGTCAGATGTGATCCAATCTAGTTTGGCACCTGCTGGTTTTATTAGCACAGTACTTTTGTCAGCATAATACTCCAGGAATTAAGGGTACAATGAAGTGAACCCTGCTTCTTTTTGCAGCATATAACTCTTTTTATGCATTTCTGTTATGTGAAAAGGGGAGATTTCTTTGACCCTCAGTGTTTGATTTGTCTGCCAGTGCCCCAGGAAAGCTGAGACCCTCATGCCAAATCAGTCTGTCAGTGTTAAATTGCTGAATTTAAGCTCTCTACCTGATGTACTTGGAGGTGGCTCATGTGAAGCTCTTCTTTTCATTATTTACACATAATCATAGAATTGTGTAGGTTGGAAAAGGTGTTTAAGACGACAAACACTTAGTCCAACCATTATGCTAAAGCTGCCAAGTCCAGCACTTAGCCACATCCCTAAGTGCCACATCTACACGTCTTTTAAACACCTCTAGGAATAGTGGCTTGATCACTTCCCTGGGCAGCCTGTTCCCCTGCTTGATAACCCTTTAGGTGAAGTTTTTCCTATTACCTAGATAAACTTGCCTAGTGCAACTTGAAGCCTTTTTCTCTTGTCCTGTCTTATGCAGCATATAAACATAAAAAGTTTAAACTCATTAGGCAAATGTTCCCGAGCAATAGATCATGTTGAACTCTGAGTCACAGCCTACTTACTCTCTTTCTCACTTACTGAGAAATCACTTCCTGTGCAGAAATTAATCTATGATCACAGAGAGGAAAAACACGGGGTGTGATTTTCTGTTACACCAGTGAATTGTTACAGTGAGAAATAGGATGAGAGGTGTTTCTCACTGCACTTGATATTGTATGCATGTATTTCATTTAATGAATTTCTAATGACAAATATGTGTACAATACAAGATTAGAACCTGGAATCTCTTATGTCCAGGCTCTCAGAAATCTGTTTAGATGCCACAATACACAGATTGAATACAATTTATTGTGGGATTTTTAGAGATGCTTCTATGCAACTTCTCCTGAAATCAACAGTATGCCAAAAAAAAAAAAAAAAAAAAAAGAGTAGAAATTAAAACAGTACCAAAAATAAACAATAGCAATAACGTTTTAGAAGTTATTGTGGTTTTAACTGCATAATTATGAATGTGGAACATAAATTCTTGCTTTGCCAGAGGTCATTAGAAGACCACAGGTTAATTTCTATTTAATTGCACTGAGAGTACTACCACTTGGTACCTGAAATTTAGACTTTAAACATTTTATCATAGAACAGTGATAATTTCATATAAATTCACTTGTAATAGCATAGTAGCTACAACTATTGGCATTTATAAAACTGTGAAAACAATCCCAGCTTTCAAAATAATATTATTAGAATAATATTTTCAATACTGAATGCTATATATTTAATGGTTAGCATTTATCATTTTCTTACTATCAAACTTTTACAAAATTTTGATGCATATTAAATATAAATAAATAAATAAAAGTAAATAAATCAGCATTTATGTAGCTGGAAGACAAATACTATGCCTGCATAAAGAGCAGACAAATCTAGGAATTCTATTTTTTTTTCCAGAAAGAAAATGCTGAGCTAGAAATAAAACACAAATCTGAATGCTTTCCAACACTGCTCTATAAAAATATGTAGCCATTCTATCAAATAATTTTCTATGAAAGTTCATCTGCTTTGTGAGGAATAAAATGAATTGTTAACTTTGGGATTCTAACCTCTTGGCATGCCTACTGTTCCACTTACAAATTTTATAACAAAAGAGAACACAACATATACATGAATATATACTCTTTTTTTTCCCTATATAATGATTAAGTAGTCTAATAATCCATATCAGCTGATTGATTTAGAAAAGTCTCATTAAAATAAGTAAAACTTGTGTATGAGGTTTTTCTGGTTGGGTTTGGTTTTGTTTTGTTCTTTTTTTGGTTGGTTTTGTCATGTCTGTCCTTCTACCCCCTTCCCCACAATCAGTTCTCAGTTATCAGGATTTTTTCCCCCGTATTTTGCTCAGAGCATCTCTGAGTCCCTACTAAGAATGGCCATTGTAGGCTGCTTCCAGAAGGAGGGTGAAGGATTTCATGGAGTTATCATTACTCATACTTCTTTCTTGGGCTCATGATAACTTCTTCTTTCACCTCAGCCTTCAGCAAATTTGGATTTAGTTTTATAGTTTCTTACTGCAGTGTGTTTGCTTCAACACCCCACAACTGTTCATCTGAACTGGATCCAGTCAGGAGTTCCCTTGTGGTGTCTGAACAGGCACTCGTTTGATGAGTCTCTAATGTCAAGCATATGAACGTTGCAGGAGCTGGTAACCAATGCTCCTAGCCTTCAGTTCCAGAAATCTGTCTCAGTTACTGCAGTAAAGAAACTGAAAGACAGTCTTGTTATGAAATTCCCTTAGGAACACTAACTCATGAACGGCTGTAAGATCTGAATCCCCATATCAACAAGTTAGGGTATTTTTTTCCTTTCTATCTGGTTCAGTTCCTGCATTTATTGCATTCATTAACTGGAAGTAAGCACAGGTCATCTATTTTCACCCTTTTTTTTTTTTTTTTTTTTAATTTACGTACCCTTGGAGATGAAGACAGCAGAAAAGAGAACCCATGTTCTTTTCACACAGTATTAAAGAACAGGAGACAGGCCACAATCGCTCAAAAAACCTCCTCATAATACAAAGTTATAAATAAATAAACACATACACACTTATACAGACCACATGTGAGAATGTACTGGAATGTTAGCTAGTACTTCCAGCCTGAGTAAATTTTAAACCACTCTGGCATTATTTCTAGTCAGAACTTCAGGAATTCCAGCAACATGTTATTATTTATTTGATTGTTCCAATGGCTAGTTATTCAAAGGAAGATCAGGAAAAGAAATTCCTTCTTCAAGTGTTTATAATATTAAAAAGCAGTAAGAAAACACATTTTAGTTACTGTCTTCCATATGCTCTAAGTATTATATGTCAGAAAGTTCGGAAAGTCTCTTTTTTTTATATTCATAATAGGTTTTTAATATAAAACATTATGCAAATTATAAAGAGAGGTTTTAGTTCAGTTGGGTTTGAAAATCTGTTTCAAATCTTAGTGGTTTTGTAGAACTTCAGAAGACCTAAAAAAAGAAACGTTATCTAATACACATACTGAAATAAAATATAATTTTGATAATTTAAACAGTATGGGATTTTTTTATCCTGTATTTTAGCAGGAGCATGGGTCTTTTTCCTTTACAAGATCTGCAAGTGCCTTGAGAATAGTATTTTGAACCCAGAGATATCCTATCCCAAACATAAATATCCTTCTCTAAGATTCTATTTTTCCTTTTATAGTTTAAAGATTATTATGATATTCATAATTCTTTAATCATGATCATAAATCAAGAATGCTGAATAGGGTTTGAGTTTTGCCCTGGTTAGAGAAAAGTTTCCAGGCATTCAAGAGAAAAGGGTCTGGCCTAATAACTGAAAATCTAAGAGCAAATAAACAACAGGTAGTAAATGAAACAGCAGATATGTTCTAAGATTTAGATGAGGTATGAAGGCTTTTGTTTTATTACCAGTGAATCTTGTATAATCAAACACTTTGGCATGAATGAAGAGATGTGTGGGCAGAAGTTCTGACATCCCAACACAAGAGTCACTCAGGATTGCCTGTGCCATTCCTGGATAGACTGGCACTCCTGAATGGTACTGGAAGACTGATTTTTTTTTTTTTTTAAAAAGGCCTTTATTGACAACTAAAATATGAGACTCATGCTTAGGTCATCCTTGAAAAACATTTCTTAATCAACATCAGAAAAATACAAACTGTGAGCACTTTTTCGTCATTAAATTAATTACCAGGTGATACCCTGGTGTCAGTTGTTCCTCGGTGCAAATTCTTTACATTCACTGGATGCGATTTTGCTGTTTATTTATTTATATTTCCTTTTGTAGATGCATAAGGGAATTCTTTTAATTTTCTGATCATCATGGCATCTGTGATTCAGACTATCAGCTCAATTTCTTCCACAGCAGGTGATTTTTATAAAAAACATACACTGGTTTTAAAAACTCTGGGGGTAAATTAAGACTTCTTATGCTGCACCCTCTTGATAGGGAGGGGGGAAAACAACCAAAACAAACAAAGAGAGATTATATGCTGGAGTCCCAATTTACTAAACAAATCAGGAATTTCCCTTCCACATTGAATGGGTGGTATTGTTACATATCGGGTGGGAGTATTAAGTAAGCCCTGCCTTAGGCTCAGATTTTAGTAGCAGCTCTAATTTGGTGACCGGCACCTAAAGCACTCTGGCTTGCAAGTGCTTAGGAATGGCAAATCAGGTCTCTTATGAGTTATTTATTGAGCAGACAGAAGATTAACAGAAAAAAGGTCTTAAACAGATTTACTACACCGGATAAACGAAAGAACTATTAGTAGATTACATAAAACAGTGCATGATATAACGGCACATATATTATAATTATCAAAGAAATAGTATAATTAGGAGTCAATGTAACTTACCACCAGATTAATGATGGGGTGCCAGAGTCCTTCACTCAGCCCTTGAGAGTGTTGCTCAAGATAGGTGTCCCAAACCTTGAGAAGAGATCCCCACACATTTCCAGGGAATGTGCAGAAGATTTCTGCTTTTTGAGAGTTTGCTTTTATACAGCTTTTATAGTTTGTAAAGCGAAGCATCTGTCAGTCACAAATTCAGTCTTGTCTTCCTATGATCTTGTTTTCAAGGCAGGATGTTTATTGTCAGCTGGAAATGTCACCACCGTGGCACCAAAATAACTCACTACCAGACAAGCTATCCTGATTTAACTATTTCACTAGTTAGCAAAATTGTGTGTGGAGAAAAATGCCTTGAGCTATCAAACCAGCTGATAGGTAGAAAAGATAAGCTTCCTGTGGTAGACAAAACATCCTACTACAGGTAAGGAATAAACAAAACTCCACTCCATCTCTGTAACTAGGACAAAATCCTTTATCAGTATATGGCTTTACAGCTGCATTATATGCATTATATGCATTACAGCTGCTGTACATCTTAACAGGATTTCCCCAGAAACCTAGATTCTGATAAAGTCATAGGGTAGGGCTGTCCTTGGTAAGCACAGATTATCTAACAAATGGCTACTGAGAAAACAAAATATTATGATATTACTAGAGGTTGTAATTGTTTCCTGCATTAAAGGGTATTTGCAGGACATCATGACATTGTCATGCTGGGGCATTGAAGTATTTTATTTTTATTATTATTAATAATGCTGTTTTTGTTGCCATTGTTGTTGTTGTTGTTGTTGTCGTTATGGTTATTAGTAGAAGTTGTAGTATTGTTAAATAGATTCCTTTAAAGGCAAAACAACCAGAATTAATTCCAATCATCATTGAATACAAAGAGAACAACACAGCTTCCTTCAGAGGCAGACATCAACATAGTATTTAATTTGCCATCATATTTTTTTTATATACTTTATTTTGGAATGCTTTTACTTAATGAAATAGTGGGAATTAGAAATTTTTGAAAGTAAAAAGCCAAACCCCATAAAATAACTTTATATGACTAATTATTTCAATTGGATTTTAGTCTGCATTCAGGTACTGATTTTGGACGAAATAGAATTTTTTTCTATATATTTCACATGTTAGTTTTGGTAATGAAAGAAAAGTAGGTGGTAATTTACAAATCCAAGCTCAAAACAACCTGCATTCTCCTTTCTTTGCTTCCAAGAAAGAGCCATCTAAGGCATAGTTTTACCACTATATGATTAATATTTTGTTTCTATTTGAAGCTTGTGATATAAATAAATATATGCATATATACATATGCATATGTGTATGAATATGTATATGTATATGTATATGTATATTTGCTGGTCTTTAGTTCGATAATCACATGAATCTCAGATGCAAGAGCTGAAGGTGCTGCTTATGAGCCAGAACATCACTATTTGGTCTGTAATGATTTACTGCGTGAATGAATGCATGAAATTGCTGTTAGTCTGTGTCAGTTCAACTCTGAAAGGTGTCTATTCCTCTTTAGGAGCTGGTGTCCCAGACACAAAGAGCAGCACAAGACATTTCCTGCAGTCAGAGACTTGACCAGACTCCCTCAGGACCCTAATTTGGGATGAGTTCTCTAATTTGCAGAGACATACTGTCCAGCTAGTTCTGGGAACTGTACTCTACTGCAAGTAATTTATTTTGTTTTACTGTCTCTCTCTAGCAGTCCCATGCTGTCTGAGCCGCTCCTCTAGGGTCTCTCCCATGTCTTCTCATGCATTTACTGTCGAAGTCTTGCCTGCTTGTCCTGGTTGCCACACTCTTCAGTCTACAGCGCTCCCATGCAGTTGTTGAATCGGTGTCTGGCGTTGCCTGATCACCTAACTTGTGAAGCAATGTGTCAGGAAGCAGCTGAAGCAGAAAACTGACCTTGTTTTCAAACAGCAAATAATAGAATCAGACCAGAGTTGTAAAATGGTTTGGGCTAAAGGGTATTTTAAAGTTCATCTTGTTCCAATGCTCCTGCTGTGGTTAGATACATCTTCCACGAAGTTAGGTTTTCAATTCTAGTTCAACCTGATCATGAACGTTTTCAGGCATGGAGTATCCACAGATTCTCTGAATAATTTTTTTTCAGTGTCTCAGCACTCTCATAATAAATAATTTCTTCTTTCATCCTACTTGCTAAGCCCCTTCTTACTGGCCCTGTTTGCCATGTTCCTCATCAGAAACATGGACTAATTTGGTCTATTCCTTCTCAAATAAAACTAAACAGAATATTCAGACCTAATTTTCATAGAGATATCTTTTCTAGACAAACTTAACAGCAAAAGTTAATGAAAAATATGTGGTTTCCTGTATTGATTTGCTATGTATATTTCTCTATTATTTTTGCTTTGAAATTCTAGTTTTATTGAATTCAGTGGCATTACTCAACTTCTGTTTTGCTAAGATTCAGAATGTCCAGCATTTAATCCTAAGAGCTCACTGTTGAAACAGTGAATAACATAAATAAGAATAACACAAAGTAAAACTTTAAAATACTAATTTATTTTTCTATAACAAACTCAATTTAGTTTAGTACATGATCATTTCACAATTGATTTCTGTTTTTAATACACTTTTCATGATCCCTGATTTTTTTTTTAAACTTGGAGACAAATGGTGACTTTTTCCAAGTACATATTTCACACCCTTGCTATTTCAAGTACACAAAAAACATTGTTTTACCAATGTAGATATCTATGCATAAGTACTTTTAACAGAACAAGATTCTAAAATTAAAATGAATCTTTGAGGTTTTTGTATGTTTGATGAATAATGAATGAATTTTCATTTTCAACACTGCAATATCTCATGAATGAATTTTTATCTTTGCTCGGTGGGCTGAAAATCTTTGCTTCACTTCCTTAACTCAGCATTGGCATCATTGTCTCTCTGAAGCTGTTGGAATGGATGTTCTAAGAAATTGCCTGTGCATTAAATTTAAATTAGTGGTGATTATTATTCAGAAAATAATGAGACTGAGAGCAAATCATGCTATTAGCAAAAGCTTTTGCATTAGTATCATATTTTCTACTCTGTTTACTGCTTAATGTACAGTTTACCTAGAGAAGGACTAAGAGGAGAAATATTGTTAAAGGAATTAGGAGCAAACATGTAAAATGATGGGAACATTACTTTGATATAGCAAAAGAATATATGTTTTTCTTCAGAAGTAGGGTATATGACCTTGTATTTAAACAATTTTTAAAACCTACTGCAGGGCAGTGCTTTATGTATACACATCTGACACTTTCTCTAAGAAAGAAATATCAGGTTTTTTTCCTTGATGAATAGACTGACACAAAAAAAAAATTCAATTTGGGCGTGATATTATTTTAACTGCTTATCATAGAGCCTAAATACAAAGAGAGACCTGCAACAATCAGAAAGACAAAAATAGCAGTAATTGGAAAAAATTTGTTATTTCAAGGATTCTGTTAATTTCATCTGTATCACCTATAATTGCATCATTTTCTGGCATTAGCCATAGATATGTCCCGCTTTCCTCTGCTAGTTTTAAAGTGAGATTAAACCACTCTTTTCAAATGTAATGGTAATATTTGAGCTACATCAGAAAAGAGCAGAAGCATGAGACGAACTCAGGAGAAGATGTCAAAAGCCAACACTTAGGAATAAAAGGCCTTAACAGAAGGAATGCAATTCTGGAGTGGGATCTAGTAAGGATGGTAAGTTAGGGAACAGAAAACTTTAAAGCAAAAAGCCTCACAATAGTGGAACTAAGAGACACCATAAATGAAAATCAGAACCAATGTGGGATCAAACTATTAGAAAAAAAAAAAGAAAAAAAAATATGAATGCATGTATCTTGCTGTTAAATTTAATAAAAATGTTGTTTCTTACGTAAATGCAGCATTTTGTCTTAATAAGTTGTCTATGCATTCGAGTTCCCTGTAAGAAATGCCTAATTTTGGATGTTTTTATTATAAATTTTCTGCAGGCAATAAACTTCCAAACCTGAAGTACATAGCTACATATTAAAAATGAAAAAATGTTGCTGATTTTTTTTTAAATTTCATTAAAGAACAAAAAAATCAAGTCACTATAATCACTTCAATTGTTATTCATTTTACATTTTACATACACTAAAAATTCCTGTAGTCTGATGCATATCTGTTCTTAGTTTTCTATGGTTTCTCACTCTAGAAAGCATTCCAGTATCTCCCTCTACCATTCATGCCTGAATTTGAGCATGTAAAGGCTGCCTTTTCTGCTACCAACATGGCATTTTTATTTTTAAATCAGCAGGAAATATATTCATTAATACTTCTACCCCAGTACTCTCCTAAATTCTAATGGTTCACTGCTCAGGAAGATTTAGGCTACTGTAAAAACATATTTCTTATGAGCAATTCAAAGGAGGTTATCCTCCAGTATTTGACTATTAAATTATATGTCTAAATGTCATTGCAATTGATTTATAGACATATAGACACATGGAAGTAATTCAAAGTTCCCTAGCCTAAGACATCTATATGTCAGAAAAATGAGAACACAGAAGAAGAGAAGAGACCTGTAGCCTGGCATAGTTGAAGATCAGGAAATAATAATGGTATTGGAAAAGCCATCAGACAACTAAATATTGGAAAATGGGTAAAGGCCATCTTGTAGCTTTAGGATTAATTCACATAGTTCCTTAGCTTTTCTGATTTTTTTTCCTCCAAAATTACAAATAATTCTTAATTTTACAAGCTGCGTCATGATTCTGACTGAGGTCTAGATTTATGCTGGTTAAAAGCTCACCTTGAAAGGTCTTCACATGACGTAGGGGTCTTAATTCTCTTTTTAGCCATATATTTTGGACATTCAGACATATCTGTGAATCAGTTCAGTTTAGATTGTTGGCAGTTAGAAATCAGTTCAGCTGCCTGAACACAGTATTTTTGACACATCTGAGGTTTTCTAGAAGGTTCAGAGAAATTTGGCACATATGATTGTGGAGACAGAAACCTTTCTGAAGTGGCAGCAGGAAGCCAGGTGGGAAAATATAGGACATCTCAAATGACATTTGTTAGGAAATACATGGGCGACTGAACTGAGACCATGATGTCTGTATGGCTTTTCTTCAGTTGTCTTTTATGTTAGCACATTGAAATTATGTAGGTAATTAAAACTAACAAACAAAACCTGTGATAGAGGATAGTGTAACAATTCCTTCTGATCATTTATCATGTTATAACAATATGATTCTCACATGCACTTTTTCAGAGTTCATTTATAAATCTAAAGAGAAGAGTACTGTTAGAGCAAGATAAAAAATAAGAAAGACAGCCAATGGAGAAAAAGATATGTTTGAAATGTAAAATGAGATGGCAAGCTGATGAAGCAGAGAAGCAGGGGAATGTTGCTCTAAATGGCAATAGTTAAAAAGCTTCTAATACCTGCATGGTAAGTGCAGATGGAAGAATATAAGCAGAGTAGACTGTTAATGAAGGGGAAAAAAAAGATTATTCATAAAGGAAACATTGAAGAAGCCTTATAGGGATCTTAAAATACCGTCAGCAGAATATAACTGGGACAAAGTAGAGAAAAATTGGATTGAATGCAGGAATACTAATTATCTTTTCATGTGAATGACTGTGATTACTGTTCCTTGTATATATATGAGAAAGGGATAATTGTTGTCTTAATTTCTTTATATTAGGAGTTTAACCAGTTTGGAAAGTCATTGGAAGAGGAGGTGATAATAAAGAGCAGAGAGAATGATAAGTCTATGATAGTCCAGGGATTTACCTACAGCATAAAATAGAAAAGGAAAATATAAACAAAGACTGTACAGTTCTTAAACACGCCCATGTGGCAAGCAGCAGAAACTTAGGAGAAACTTGTGATTTGGAATCTGATTGAAACTCGAGTGGAAAGCTCTTCAGCTGTAATTTCCCCTCTGACATTCAAAGCATTCTGTATTTATGATATTTATCTCCCTTTCTCCAAATCTTTTTGAGACCAAAATGTGAATACACCATCCACCCACTGATTACTCTTCCTATGAA
This sequence comes from Tychaedon coryphoeus, assembly GCA_013398595.1. Classification (NCBI taxonomy): domain Eukaryota; kingdom Metazoa; phylum Chordata; class Aves; order Passeriformes; family Muscicapidae; genus Tychaedon; species Tychaedon coryphoeus. Next base: position 379,855 of record WBND01000758.1, on the reverse strand, counting down.
ACAGGACACTGGTTTACCTCATGAGTTGAGTACTTAGACAGTTAGTTGAGCAATTATGCAGTAATTATATAGCAATTGTGTAACTTAGCTCTAACATAATCTCCATAAATGGTTAGAGGAAGTATCTTTTCTGATTATCCCCTTCTTACATCCGTCCCAGGATGTCTTTTGGTGTCATGGGCTAGATGGACCTGTGGTTGTCTTGGGGGATATGGTCTTTTGTTCTTTGTCACTGCTGCCCAGAATTGTGTCATTGTGTAATGCAACCTAAAACAAGTGTTCATAACATCTCCTTCATGCAGGAAGACCTAATAACACAATCATAATCATAATCATAATCCTTACATGATCAACTCCATTATGTACATTACATGTATTTCTAAATTTATTATGGTCCTATCAAGAAGGGTGATATAATACAAAATATTTAATAAATAATGCAGAATCTCCTGGCAGTTAAAGTACTTTCTTGGCAAACAGGTGATGTGGATGCAAGTGATACACGCAGATGCATCCTCAGGATGTGGAAATATTTCAACCAGAATGATTCCATGTGCAGTGGTGGACTTGTAAACATACAAGTGATATATGAAATGCAGGTAATGTATATTCAAATCTCAGACACTGATCTCTTTTCTCTGGTGACCAGTGACAGGATCTGAGGGAATGACATGTAGCTGTGCTGAGGGAGATTTATGTAGGATATTAGAAGAAGCTCTTCATGCGGATGGTGATTGGGCCCTGGAACAGGCTTCCCAGGGAGCCTTGGTGACAGCACCAAGCTGACAGAGCTCAAGAAGCGTTTGAAAAACACTTTCAGGCATATGGTTTGATCCTTGGCATGGTCCTGTGAAGCACCAGGAGTTGGACTCAATAATCCTTGTGGATCCCTTCCAACTCAATATATTCTGTGAATCTATGCAATTATATCTTCCTTAGTGGAGGCAGTGTCTAAAATTTAAATTTGGCCAAAATATAAGTATTTCTCAGGTAAATGAATAATTAAGTAGTGAACTACACTTCATAGGTTCAATTTGGAACAGCCTAATTTAGAATTTCAAAAGTCTGAATCTGCAAAAAAAAAAACCCAAAAAACCAAAACAACCCCAAAGCCAAAACAAAATGTTCAAAATAGTCTTTGTCAGCAACATCGTTTTTCAAATACATAATTTAGATTGATACTTGAGCAAGATATGAAAATGGCAGTAATACTGTCTAGGAAATTTAATAAGGGAGCAATGAGCCATTTGAAGCTAAGCTAGTATTAAAAGAAATGTGAAGGAAAAAGCACAAGAAAATTAGATCTAGACTAACCAATACTTTGGTCTCCAGCTCAAAACATCAGATACCTACAAAGAAAGCTCATCTGTATTGACAAAGGCATGTCAGGAAGGGATAAGTGTAGCAAAACTAATCTGAGCAATAGCAGGAATGTGACATTGTATTAAGGCTGGTCCAATTGGGATTTTTTGCATTTTGTATTCCCAGGAAAATTCTAATAATATGATAAAGAAGGCTGGAAAAGGGAGCTGAGTAGGGTCATTTTCCTGTTGGCCTGTTCCAAGTAGAAGCGTTAGGAAAAATTAAAAGACTTGTTATTTATGAAGAAACTGAAATAAGCAAATACACATAAAAGTTAATAACTGACACTACTTACAATGAGAGAAAATTTTGTGGAAATTATGCTGTGCTTTTTTAAAGCTTAGTGGTATTTCTACTGATACTACCAGAAAAAAAACAGCCATATATGTCCTAGAAGACTTCTGGCAGACAGCCATGTGTGTTTTGTTCCCCCTCCAAAAAATTACATAGGAAAATAAAAATAAATACTTCAGTGTGCAGAAAATTTTATAAGTAGAATATTTGAGGGGGTAAATGGTGTGGGGAACAGGAAAGGAAGACATTAATAAAAAGAAACCTTAAAAAATATTGGTGTGCAACTCTTTTAAGGAAGAAAAGTCAAATGGTAGCAACATGCCTAAGAGAGAAAACATACCCAGCAAAATTTACACATCATAAGCAGAACTGAGTAAATAGTCCCAAGGAAAAAAATCTTTAAAAACTAAAAATATTCATTCTTGAAATCCTTCTTCTGAGACAATACTGCACCACACCCAATTGTTCATCTGAATTTGTCTTCTGGGACCATATTATTTGCCAACTGCTACTATTTCCATACCAAAATATCTTATTGCTATTTTGTCCATTTATGAAATTGGAAAAATTTATCTCAGATTTTCATTTTAGACATTTGCACTGAACAGAATATGGGAATTATGATGTATGAGTTACTTTAAAAAACAAAGATGGTGAAAGAAATTTTCATTGAGAAATGTCAATTGACTATATAGGCTGTCTTGGCTTACAAACTCAAAACAGGCACCTACATATTATGAGAAAAAAATCTGTATATCAAGATGCTTACATTCAGAGAACTATTTTCTTTATAATGAGTATATAATTTTTTTATAATTTTTCTTTGCTTATTTATATATTTTTATCAGTTTCTGTTATTAAAATTACTATTTCTAATTTTTTAGTAATTCATACAAAGAAAAAGTCATCATAATAACTCCAAAGCCATGGAGAGAAAAAATAAACAACTCCCTATTCAGAATTTTATATCTTTCATTTTCCAATCATAAATTTATAATCCTCTAATATCAACTGAAATTATATAGGAATTTAGAAAAAAACATTGTAGTTGTAGATAAATTGTTTAGATATTTGACAATTCTATTTTTTGGTAATGTTAATCTCAAACAGTCAGTGGATTCTTCCAGATTTTCAAGGGTTAAATGTTTCAGAGTTGTGCTTTTCACATAAAAATTTCATTCCCCAAATTACGGTATTCTTCACTTAAAATAATGTACTACTTTGTCATGTTGAATAGCAGTTATCAGTTAACTTCTGATATTGCCTTTTATTTGTTAGTTTTCTTTCTCTCTTATGGTGGCTGGGGTTTTTTTTAGTAACTGCTACTTTAGAGGGCAATCTTGAAGAATGAGTATAACCACAAATATAACAGATGTCTCATAAAATTAACTTCAATTGCTTCTATATGACCTCTGTTGAGGAAGTAAGACTCAAATTGAAGCCAGCAAGAGCAGCTGTAGATTCTGCTGCTAGATAACAGTGACCTGCATTCCCAAGGGTAGTGCCCATAAATAAGAGAATTGTGGTCCTGCAAACAATAAATGTGATTAATGCCAGAATAACTTAGCAAGCATAGCTTCAGCCACATACTGATGTGACATCTTGGGTCAGAAAGAATAGATTCAGTGACAACAATTAAAATTTATCCACTAGGTAAGCAAATCTCAGCTGTACACAGGAGACAACGATATACTGAATTTAATGCCATAATGATTTTATTATCTTGGGAGTTGATTTTTTGCCTTCTTGTCTGCTTCTTACATTCTCTCATTGAGTTTCTCTAAGTATCTTGAACTTATATATTTAGGCAGAATGCATTTATTTATATACATGTATCAGTTTTTCTATCTTATGAATAAATGTGAAAAAAAAATGAAAAGTGCTCTCTTGCCCTTTTATCTATTTTTACAGAGTTTAATCTAAGGGAATGAGAGATGGCTGAGAAGGAGTACTATTGAAATTACTACACAGCTTAAATGTGACTATGGCAAAGCGGAGCTGGCATCATCACAGTGATCCAAATATTTACTCAGCTACTTGAGCAGGCTTTGCAGATCTTAGAAAGGTTTTTGCATTTGCCATTATATTTCTCAAAATATGTGCATATTAGGTGGGGTGGCTGAAGAGTAGAAATGTTTAGATTTTTGAGGCAACAGTATTCATGAGAATAAAAGAACAATACACATTTAACTTACAGATTTAGCTGGACTCATTTATCAAGAGATTAGTCTTTCTTTTGATACTTCTCAATCAGTTCAGTGCTTAGAATTTTGTATGCATGCAATGAAGACAGAGACATGGTACTCTAGTAGCATCTTTCTGAGAGTATCCCATCACATATTTTTGCCCAAATACTTTGAAATGTACTTTTCACTAAATCACAGGTAAAAGCTGGTTCATCCTTATACTGATTCATGTTTTCACTTTAAAAATTACTTTATATGCAGTCAAGTTTCCAGAACTGATTAGGTAAAATTACAGATTCACCATTTTTTCCGGACCTCTTGAAATCCTACTATTATTGTTCTAAACTAGCACCAACCCCTGTCGTGTAAAATCATCTGCTGGTGTCAGATACAATTTCATACAATGTGGAGCAGTCACCAAATCTTACTATAAATCATAATTTTATTTAACAACAAAAGTCACTTGTGCACATCCGTTCTGCTTTAATTTAGTTTCTCATCACATTTTTACTGGGTCTCAGCAATTCTTAGGGTTAGAAAAAAATATGGACCTTTTCTTGAAAGAAACATAGTCAGTTTTGTTAAAGAATTGAGGCAGATTAAGTCTCCCAAGACAGACTACTAACGTAAGAAACTGCCATGTTTCCAAGAGCTCCAATGACATTTTTAGGTACCTTGGCTTCATTGTGTATTTAGACTGACTGTGTTGCATATCTTTATGTCCTCCAGCAACAAAAATTAACATCCTGCACAATGTAATGAATAATTGCTGAAAACAATTTCCATTATTGCTTGAGAGATCAACAGAGAAAAACATGACATCCATATCTTTCCTCTTAATGGATGGAATAAAACCAAGAAGTATAAGGCTGCATACTAGATCCAACTTTAATTCATAAACAATTTTAATTCATCAGGCAAATCATGGAAGGAGTTCTTAGAGAGCACAAGGAAAGAGTACATGGTGTAGCCCTGCAGTCTGATAATACTCTCTCTATTTGTATCAATTGACAGGGTTTTTCTTAGCATATGCTAGAATTCTGGATTTGCCAAGCTCTGTCTGAGCTTGTGTTGGCTTGTTTGCAATTGTTTTAGCTTGCTTAGTTGTAACAGTTGTCTAATGACCAGGTGGCTAAAACATAATTTGTCTAATTTATCTAATTTTTGCTTAGCTTTTTTGTAATTGGATACACTAATGCTTCTTGTTAATAATTTTTATATAAATGCAAAAATCAAGTAGCTAGGCTGTGTAGAATGACTGACCTATAATCATAGAATAATGATGCTGAATAAAAGATGGAATAACATCAGAGGTTTCAACTATCTGAGCATAGGATGATGTGGGAAGTCACAGGGTGGCCAACAACTCAACACTGGTCACAAACTAAAAAACTGGATGTAAAATCTTTTCAGGGATTATAAACAGGGCAAACATACAGCATATTTACATAATATTTCTAGCATGCATCAGGTTGCTGGGTGATGAAGAAAGAAAGTGTAAAGAAATTTAGAAAAATACAGAAATTACATCAACAAAACTCAACCAGAATATTTTAAAAAATTCCCAATACCCAAACCAATCAACACAAAAACCCCACAGTATTGAAACTGTACTTCTGTTGACAAAAATAATGCAGTAAAATTCCCCATTAACATCACACTCTTCTTGAGGAAGAACTCAAAGATTATGCCAAACTGATATTCCTTTTAACGTAGATACACCCTTCAGTTTTGGGATTAGGGAAATAATGAGAGAGTGGGCATTAACACCGGATTGAAGATTTTTCTTGTATAATGATTTTATTTGTATCATTGCTAGTGATTTTTTAATTATTTTTTATTTTTATCAAATTAAGGTAATTGTGGTAGCATCTAGTACAGGTGCTGTCTTATTCTACCCTATTACAAGCAAGGTTTGGACGAGTAAATTAAAAATCAATGGACTACAGAAATTTTAAGCTATGCTTAGTGTATGTATGGCAGTGAAACTGAGCATATATGGATATGTACAGTATATATGGATATGAGTATATATGGATATTTATAATATGCTGTCTTCCAGTTTAAAGTATTTTACTAGACATTTTCTGGTTTCTTCCAGAAAATATTTTGAGGTGATCAAGATGAAAAGCATAATTTCAATTCATTAATATCTCTGGTAAAACCACAGATTAAATTTCAACCCGGCAGCAAATTAGCCTAGAGCAACAGACATATTTAAATGTGCAGCTGGACTGTGAGTAGTTATTGTGCAAAGTGTTTATGCTTAAACAAACATATTTGTTATAACTACCTGATTTAAGTTAGATTCACAGCCTAAAATGTTTATTATAAGCAGTTAAAGGGGTGTAAAATTAAATAATGTTTCCTACATTAAGCTATGTGTGCTCATCTATTACCTTAATTTCTGACTAAGATTTCAATATCCATTTGTTAAACATTTAAGTTTTTCAGTCTAGACTACCCAAGATCTTGTTGATTTATATATACAAATGAATTTAACATTAAACTATTTGAACTTCCTTGTGAGAGGAAGAAGAAGGGCAGACACTGATCTATTCTCTGGTGGCCAGTGACAGGACCTGAGGGAATGGCCTGAAGTTGTGTCAGGAGACATTAGAGTGGATATTAGGAAAAGGCTCTTCTCTCAGAGGGTGACTGGGTACTGGAAGAGGCTCCCCAGGGAAGTGGGCACTGCACCAGCCTGACAGAGCTCAAGAAACTTTTGAAAAATACTCTCAGGCATATGATATGTGCCTTGGGGATGGTCCTGTGCAAGACCAGGAGTTGAACTTGGTGATCCTTGTGGGTGCCTTTGAACTCAGCATATTCTGTGATTTCCTAGCAATAGATTGCTGTTTTTGTACAACAAACATAAAACAGATACAAAAAACATAAATTTGTTGAACAAATTTATGTGATACAATTTTACTTTCTCTAAACATGATAAAAGTGTTCAGAATATTCCCACGACAAACTGTAAGTTGTTCAGTTTGCAACAGTAAATCCTGAGAAATACAAAATCTATAAGAGCATGTTCTAGACCTCATCTTACAGGGGAATTTTAAAGTACTTTTTAAATACATTTTTGTATTTCCCAGTTCTAAAGATATGACTTTTTCTCTGCCTATTTAGTGTTTTTTTTCCTGTCTTATTGATTAGTTTATAAAAACAAAATAATACAATTTGTGGGTGTGTGTATGTGTGTAATTTTAGATATTCTGAGGATCAGTAAACAGAAAAAGTGATCTTTTTTCTCTGTGGTTACTTTCATATCTGTACTTCAAAGGTATGACTCAAGAATAGCAGTTATTGTTTGTCTACCTTTCATCAAGGAAATTAAAATATGTTGTAAAATGATGTTTTAAAGTATATGACCCAAGCCTTTAATTTTTTTCCCTATAATAAAAGACAACTAATCTTACTTGAAATTATATTAGTATAGTTTTATTGATTGATGTGATATTAAAAACACGTCACCATGTGTTTCTAATATCACATTACCATGTGTTTTTAAGGATTAAAAAGGATTCAAGGATTAATTGCCTGAATTTTAGATAGATGTTTTCCATTGTCTCTGATGAAAAGATTTTATATTCATTCACTAAAGGAATGTAAGCATCAGAAACTGGTTAAAACAGTGCAAGTTGTAAAGGGTCTGCATCTATTTTCACTACACATTTTTCATTAGCTTAAATGACATCTAACATGTTTACAAAAAAAGTTATAGTTTCTTTTTTCTTGTTCTCTAATCTTCCTGAATTAATTTAAATTTAAATTAAATTTGTTCCAGTGACTTTGCCAGATATATATCATAAATGATTTTCAACATATGCATTTTTTCATGTTTTTAGATTAAAACAATTTTTTTTGGTTTATTCTGACTTTTTTTTTTTTTTGGTCCTCATTATGATTTTATGGAAGTTTTAGAAATGCCACAAAATAGTAGCAGATAATGAAATGCCTGCTGCTGCATGTGTGACTTCTGGGAAAACCTTTTTCTTTCCCCTTACTCAGAGATTCTATGAGTTGACAGGAGTAACCCATCTTAAACCCTTTTCTAAATCCTGTCACTCAGCCACTTGGGGTCTGGGTCCTCAGTAGTGTTGGCAGACCTGGGTGGAAAGCCCAAGTAAATCCTTACTCAAAGTATCATATAAAAATAACTGATCAATAGTATTTATACATATTTCCCCCCATGTTTAAAGTCATTAAATTCTGTGAGGACATGTTCACAAGTATAAATTGAATGCCTGCTGATTTCAGGAATTAAGGTGCACAGTAAATAGTATCTTCAAAGATTTGATTTTTATGTATGCCTACCAAAACTGAAATTGAGCATTTTCAGAATAAATATATAAAAATATAGCATTTAAAAGTAAATTTCAACATTAAGCAGTTTTGGTCATAATTATGCAATGTAACAAGGTTGGTATTTTAACTTTTGTCTCCCCATTCTGAATGTCTGGGAAGTGGTGAGTTTATAACATATTTTTAATGTTTTATTCATGTTGGGTGATAAGTTATAAAAATGTCAAATGACAATTATTACAATATTGCTTTTCAAATTCTGTGCATTACTGTAAATATTTATAAGTTAAAAAAATATGACTTATAGAAGACTAAAAAGGATAACAATATTTTATGAGAACTCTGAAAGGAAACCAGATGAAAGAGAACAGCAGTCACGAAAAACAGTTTTCTATATAAAACAATAGAAAATTGGCTTAAAATAAAATAAATATATATATATTATTTAAAATTACATGCATTTTCTAACACAAGAAGTTCATTAACACCATTCTAACATAAACACCGATCTAACATCCACCATTGCAGGGCACGTTTGAGTCCCTCAACAAGACAATGGTGCTTTGGGTAAAATGTTGCTAAGACAGGATAAAAACTCTGTGTAGGCATAGAGTTTACCAGTTCCCTGGGCAGTCTGTTTCAATTTTTGACAGCTCTTTTTGTGAAGATATTTTTTTCTTAATAGCTAGACTAACCCTCCCCACTGGTGCACCTTGAGGTCTGTCATCCCGTGGTTCCCTGGGAGAAGAGACTGACCCTCCCTTTTCAGGTATGTGTACAGAGCAGTAAAGTCACCCCTCAGCCTCCTTTTCTCCAGGCTATCTAGCCCCAGTCCCCACAGCTGCTCCTCATAAGACTCGTGCTCCAGGCTCCTCACCTGCTTCACTCCCCATCTCTGGACATGATATTGATCAATGTATATCCCAATGGCATGGAAAAAACAAAAAAAATACAGAAAAGAAAACCACATCATTATCTTTGAATTTTGATTACTTATGGTAGGTGCTGCAGAGGCAGATACAGGGTAACATGCAGGAAGCAAAGATGGCATAATATAGCAGAAAAAGGAGTCAAAAAGCTAAATCTCAGGAAAGTTTATTCCTAAATCCATAGGATTTGTAGCTTGTTCATTTTCAGAGACACAAAAGTTTATAATCCTATTTAAAAAAAAAAAAATAAAAATGCAGTACTTCTGCATATTTTCTGTATTTATATGATGGCCTTTCCTTTTCTTGGGCATTGGGATATCTGGCATTCAATTACACATAATGTAAAACATTTGACAACAAATACAGATGCACAATTTGTTTGTAAAATATTCTTAAGTATTCTGAGAACAGCCAGATTTATCAGCAGAAATGTTATTGAAAAAGATAATGTTGAGAAAATGTAATGGAAGTATACATTTGGAAAGACACTTGGATTTTTTTAAGTCAGATATTTGCAATATCTTTAAAGTATGCAATATTGAAATAATGTGCAATTAATAGCGGAGTTACTCTAGCATCTAGCTCTATAGAAGTTACACTGGTAGTGCACAGTAGTCATCCAATTACCTGCAGAACCTCCTGTAGAAAGTGATTCAACCCTTCTTGCTTTGTCAAGTATATTTAGTGTAAATGTTGCCTTCTGCAAGATGCCCCTTTCCATTGACTTTAGAGGACATCCAGATAAATAGCTTATATTATGTGCCAAAGTTTTAGACAGCATCTTGGTAGATGAATGTCACTTTACTTAGCTAATGAATATTAAACATTCTCAATTACTATGTATTTATGAACTAATGCTTAATACTGACAGATGCTTTGAAACTTAAGCATGTTGACAGGAAAGTCTGTAAGGGTGTGAAGCTTCCAGTTCTTGCCAGAATGCTTGTCAAAGTTGTGGTACCATCAAATAAATTGCCTTGTAAAAATAAGAGCAAATATATTGAACTGCATTTTTGTTGCATAGTTCTGACTTCTAGAAAAGACTTTTTAAATTTCATGCATAAGGCTTTTTTTTTTTAATTCAGAATAAATAAATATTTATACTTATAAATACCTGTTTTAAAAACTTTTAATATATAGGTATTATAAAGGTATTTTGCCCTGACTTGAGAATATAAAAATTGGCCTTTCTACAACCAATTAAACTTTCAATCATAATGAAGATGACATAGGAGCACTAAATTCTGACAGAAGTAACATATCAATAAATCAAGTAACGGAGAAAAAATTGCCCTTCACACAGAACTGTAAATTGTAATTTTTCCAAAACCAGTAATTCAGCATTGTACCCTAAAAGACTGTTTGGCAGACATATATTGTGTTAATAAAGTGTGAATAGAACCCAAATTTAAAAGAATAGCTGGGAGCAGTATCCACCCCAGTTTTGGGGTTCAGTTTCTCTTTAAAGTCCTTACACATAAAATTGAGATTTGAAAAACTCCTGTTCACATCTCTAATTCCCTACAAACCTAAATCTTTGCTAACAGCATCTCCTAAATTCTTTTCAAACAAATAACTAAATAACAGTAAGTAACAAAGGTTAAATCTAAAGGAGTTTTAATACACTGAACACTGGGATTTAGGGTTTTTTTTTTAATCTCTTGTCTTTTTTATATGCATTCACCCTACACAGTCAAAGGAATAATTCAGTAAATTAGCAGAGAATCTCACAAAGCCACTGAGATGAGTTACAATTTGAACAAGAAATACTGAGGAAAGTGTTTGTGTTGACATATTCAGTGATTTTTTGGGGAGAAACCTAACTGAAATCCAATCAAGAAAATGACAAATTAATCTGAAACAATGGGTCCATGTTCTAATTATCTTTCAAAATTTGTAATGAAAGGAAATAGCTAGGATGACACTGGTTTCCCACAACACATCATCTCACCCACTCAATAACAAAATAGGAAATATGAGCACAGTGAAAGATTAAAATTTATTGAAATAAACATTTTTATCTCTTTATAGAATTTCCTAGCCATCAGGTTAATATTAGAAGGCATGCTTGGGAATGGAAGAGTCTCTGCCAAAGCTGTTTGCTCAAACACTGGAAGAGCCAGTTGTTTATATTCTAGTTTTCATGCTGCTGTTCTAGGGGAGAAGCCTGGGGAAAGTGGGAAACTACTTTTGTATCAAAATATATTAAATAAGATAATTATTTTTTTCTTGTATTAAAAGAACAGCATCATAAGAGCAATACAATAAAACATGTCTTTCCCTCTTTTTAATTTTAATTTGGACCCTGCAAATGATAAAACCCTCATATTCTGCCAAGACCCAAACATATTTTTTTTTTTTTCATTTGTAACTGGAGATCAAATAATTCAATCAGAATATTCTGGGAAGGGAGTTAGACAATTGGCTCTGAACTCATCTCCGAAGTACTATTTTAGCAAATGCAATTTGCTCTCGATTATCTCATTCCATTTCCTTGTATTGGTGTATGGAGACAAAATCTTATTTTCCTTTTATTTATGCATTTATTTTCTTTTCCTCTCCCACTGCTTCAGTACCAAAAGGCTAAACTAGTATGCAAGGAAAGCAGACAGGTCTCCGTTGAAAGTGAAAAATTATCTGACATACAGAATAACCACAACTTTGAAGATTATATATTCATTACATTCTGTCATCTGATGTTTCTTGCGCTGGCAGGAAGAAATGAGACTCAGTTATGGCAATCTATAGGAATTTTGCTTTTCAGTAAAACTTGAATAACTGTTGCCAGAATTGTTCCCTTGATACTTTATAAAGCAGTTGGTAACACAGTATCCAGGATAATATAAACTGTAGCTTGTTAAACTATTCAAATAGGTAAAATGGAAGGTGTGAAAAACCTAAATAAAAACTGTCAATCTTCCTTCCTTTAAAACAAAAAAGACTATGTTTGCTCCCAAGCCACTTATTACAGCTAGGCAGCAGCCTGACAAGATTTTATAGTGGAACTTTTGAAAACACACCAAGATAGATTTTCACTGAAGTATTATGTAGCATCGCTTTTGAGATACGAACATTTCATCAAATACAGTTCAATTTGAAGTGAGAGGACACTAAAAATAAGAAAGTAATGAAAAAAGTTATTTTATTCTCATGTAAAAATGTGTTACAGAAGCCTAGGGAGTAAAAAATATAGTCTTTCAGTCTTACAAATATTGACTTCTTAACTTTAATATCTGTATCTATGGCTTAGCCAAACATCCTCATGGAAAGCTGAAAACATAATTTAATCCAGTCATCTCACTTGTTATTAAGCCAATTAATGCTGTGCATCAAACATATTTGCTCACTAGTGTTGCAACATAGCCAATAAATTTTAGTTATCAAATTTGCCTATTATTTTCAGAAATTTAGCAAAATACATAGCAATGACTCACATGTAATGAGTGTAATTCATAAGGGTGTACATGAAAAAAGCACTAAATTATTTTACATATTCATTGTTCATTCTTTGAAGGAGGTGTCTTGCATAAGAAATCCAAAATATTGCAATCAAACTACTGGAATTTTTGTGATTAAACTGAAAGACAGCAAAATGTGATAACATTGTTCTTTAAAAAAAAAAACAAAAAAAAACAGTTTTAAGAAATGCTGGAATCCATTTGAAATTTTGAACTTCTGAGCAAATGATAGTAGCAGTTTTAGGGCAGTTTTAGTTGCGATAGTCTGTATGCCATTTCCATCAAAAATCACTCTAATACTCTGATTTTTGTTGAATTCATATGACAAGTTTTCTAAAACTTTTTCTTCTATATGTATCTTTAACAGTCTGCCAAAGCAATGTTGCTGATTTTTTTTTATTTTTTTTTTTTTATTTTTATTTTTAGTTTCCTGGAATGGTGTAAAAATAATAGGATGCAGAATTTTAAAGTATACACCTATACCCCTAAAAATCCTGATTAAATCCTGACTCTTTCTAGGTTGTGGATGTAGTTCCTAAATGACTATGGGATTACAAAGAAGATGAGAATCCCTATCATTGGGAAAGAAAGGAAAGAATTTAACTGTAAAAAAGACTCAGACTTTTTTTCATCATTCTTCCAAAATTGGTTGGTTACATGTCCGCCTCCTGCTCTTGCCTTCCTGGCCCTCTCTTGACAATTCTGCTTTCTTTTCCATTCTACAAACTGACTAGAAAGATGCTGTGGCCTAAATATGAATGATATGTAATTCTCTATATAAATTACCCAGCCACTGAGAACATTTATACGCAAAAACAAATAGCCTGTCCACAAAAGAGAACAGATGCAGAAATATGCAGCTAAGCCAATAAAAGTTTATGCCCTGTTGTCTTCTGTGTTGCCAAAACACAGTTTTGAGTTGCAAAGTTGCATTACAATGCATCCAGAATTGTAAGAAATTCATTACCAGCAATAAATGGACACATTCAGTATTCCATTCAAATTCTGTTTTAGTGGTGAGTCATTTTTTTCTTTACTCGCTTGTTTTACATAAATGGTGAGGTGATAAAGCAACTATGAAAATCTAAAATAACTGTGAAACTGCTACTGAACAACTGCTGTAACTCTTAATGAGAGAGTAATCTTAACTCAAGAGGAAACTTTCTCCTAATTTGTGGAATATTTTACAAATATTTTTCAAAAAGATTAGCAAATAAAGGGGAGATTCAGCCTCCTAAATGTAGGTGACTAGCACAAGCTGAGTTGCCCTGCAGTATCTTCACATACTTGCTCCTGAAGCACACGTATTTCATGTGCCAGGGTGACTAGCTGTCCCAGATTTGTTGACATATTCTAAAAGTTACTAAAAAGGCATCAGCTTGAAGTTTAGAATAGCTATTAGGAAGAAATTTTTTACTATCAGGTAGTGAGAGACTGGAACAAGCTACTTTGAGAACTTGCAGACTCCCCATCCCTGGAAATGCTCAAGATCTGGTTGGATGGGCTTCTGACTTGCCTGATCTAGTGGAAAGTGTCTCTGCTCATGGAAGGGGACTTGAACTAGATGATCTTTAAGATTACTTCTAATCTAAACAATTCTCTCATTCTGTGATCATGCCTTCACTTGCATGCTGGCAATAGAATCACTACCAAATAAACCATTTGATAATTTTTAGAAAAATAAGGTTTATAAAAACTTTAATAAAGACCCTGTAAAATTTATTGTGTACCTCTTGTTTAGTTCTCAGAGTATAATTTCATACAAAAAGCTGCATATAGAACTATAACATCAGAAGAATTATAAAATTACCTTCTCATCTCCTTACCATGGAAATATATGTGGTAAAATCCATATGACAAATTAAACTGATAAAAGACTTATTAAGACAAAAATCACACATTCTTCTTTGAACCTTAACACTAGTAGGTGGATTTGCAGCACAAAACAATTTGTTTTCAAAATGTATAAAGCATTTGAAAATATAGAGTTATATATAAATTGCAGAGATGAAAATCATTATTTTAGCTAGGTAGAAGCTTGTCAATTGATCTAGTTCCTATATATAAATAAAATCAAATAAAAAATAAATAAAATCAAATTGACACCTGATAATTGAATTCTTCATAACTCAAATTACTGACAACAACTTATTTCTCCTATTACTTGTATGTTAACACCATCTGTATTGCAGAGTTTTTGATTACTGACAGTACAAATTATATTTTAGGGTTTGGGGTTTTTTTTCTGTGTGTTCAAAATTAGTGTAGTTTTAAGTTATTATTGGTATTTTTTATTTATGGAGATAAAATTTTAAATACCTCCAGGTAGTTAGAGAGCTCTTATCAGAGAGAGCAACAAAAAATTTCCATGATGTTGCACAAATATTTATCTGACACACCCTTCAGAAGAAAAGTATTTATCTATTAATGAATACCCACAAACTAGCAATTTTTTGTTTTGAAAAGAGAAGTTCTCTGTCACCTTTTGCAATGAATTCAATAAATGAAGCAGTTATGCACAAGACTCCTGGGTACACCAAAAGAAAGAAAAAAATTATATTTTTAATGGCAGATGAAGTGTAATGGGTAATTAAATAAGATAATAAAGATACCAAGTTTCTTGAAAAATACTGGCTGGGGCTGTGTTGGAATGTATAACACTAGACTGAACAAGAGGACACTTCATGAACCATACCTTACAACTGATGAATATTCATTATGTATTTAGTATGGTTTCCCACTAGATATCACACAGAATATTTGAAAGGAAGCGTCAGTGACACTATTTGTTTTACTTATGGAAAGAAAGCCTTATTTCCAGATTAATAAATAAAACCAAAACAATCTTAAAAAAAATAAAATTAAAGAAACAAAAGACTGCTCACAAATTGAAAACTGCCCTTTCTCCATAAATCTGCCATAATAATCTCTCAGGGTTTGTTTTTTTTTTTGGTTTTTTGTTTTTTGTTTTTTTGTTATTACTTCTTTTTGTTGAGGTTTGTTTTTTAATTTAGAGTAAAATCCATGAGTGCCTGCTGTTATAGCTAAAGAAGGACAGACATGATAAACTTGTAGAACCATCTGTTGCTTAATAAAACACCATAGCAGTGTCAAGAATTATAATATATTCCTTTAGAAACAAACAAACAAAAAAAATGCTACTGTAGAAAGTAGACAGTAATTCTTAAATCTTTGTGAAAGATTGCTTCGGCGTCAGAATTAAAAATTAGAGAAAATTAACTTGTGGAATGGCAGTATGATTGCCACGTCCTTAGAAAAATATTTATTTTTCTAAACTTCACTTACAAATTATGGAGATGATAATATGATAATAAGAAGACAATATTTGCAATCCAATACAGGATTTTTCTGAAGATTATCTATAGTATTTTCAGCTTCATAAGTTCACCATGTGAAATAATTGCTTTTTTGGTTCCTAATAATAATTATTATTAATAATAATCATAATTATTGGTTCCTAACACCCTTAGTATTTCAGAAGTTTACTTTACAGTAAAGAGACAAAGAGAGAAAAGACCTTAGGAATAGTACTTATATATAATATGTGGATCTCATTATCTAACTTTACTACAAAATATTATGTGAAACAGGACTTCAGCAGCTTATGACACAAATAACGTGTGAATAAGATTCATACATAAAGTATTTAAGCAATACCTATATTTGATGTATAACAGAAGTAAAATTCTAGAATTTTAAGAGTTGAAAGGGTACCTAAAGATAATTTGGTCCCAACTATCCCCAACCCTGCCATGGGCAGGGACGCCTCCCTTGAAGAGGTTTCTCGAGGCCTTATCCAAAATGCTGCCAGGGTTGGGGTATCCAAGACTACCTGGCCAAGCTGCTTCAGTATCTCACCACCCTTAAAGAATTTTTTTCTGTATATCTAAGCTAAATTTCCCCTCTTTTAGTTTGCAGCAATTATACTTTGCCCTATCACTATAGTTTCTGATGAAGTCCCTCTCCATCTTCCCTATAAACTCCCTTCAAATCCTGGAAGGTTATTATGAAGTCTCCAAGCAACTTTCTCCTGGACAAACAGCCACAACTGTCCCAGGCTCTTTTCACAGGGGATGTGCTCCAGTCCTCTAATCAATTTTGGCCTTCCTCTGGACTTGCTCCAACTGTTCCATGTCCTTATTTTGGGAGCACCAGGACACAGTATTCCAGGTGGGGTCTCACCAAAGCAGAATAGAGAGGGAGAACCACCTCCTTGGAGCTGCTGCTGACTCTCCTTTTGATGTAGCCAGGGATGCAGTTGGCTCTGTGGGCTGTCAGCACACAGTCCTGGCTCATGTTGAGTTTTGAATTAACCATCACCCCCGAGTCCTTCTCCACAGGGTTGCTTTCAATCAGTTATCTGCCCAGCCCTGTGTGTCTGGGATACACGATCCTGTGTAGGAGTGTTGAGGAATACATTTGGTGCAGGCAGCTTGGGGTGCAGCTGCAGTGCAAGTGGCAGCTTGAGCTCTGGGGGCAGCACACTGAGCTGAGAAAAGAGGTCTTGAACTGCTGATTATTTGCCTAACAAAGGGCACAGCAGCCTGTGGCACAGCCAGGTGACTGGGCACTCGGTGATGTGTCAGGAGCCAACAACCCCCAGACTTTACTGCACTTAGACTGTCAGGGTATAGAAGCCCAGGGATTCCTTCGTTTAGGGTCCATTCACAGAGGCACCCAGGTCAAGATGATATTCTGTGATTTTATCATTTAGTTGCAGCGCCAGGAGTAAATTTTTCTAAGGATAGTGACATCTGAGACTCTGCTATAGAAAACCTGAGGTAAAGCTGGTAAGAAAACCTGATCTGATTGTGAGTGTGGGATGTGTAGCTGTGGAGTGGCTTCAGTTCTGGTGTGAGTTGTACCAGAATGACTGCCAGAAAGGTTCCTGGATGGTCACAGAGGAAAGTTTCCTCACCAAGGACCTTGCATTTCACATTAATGAACTTCATGAGGTTTGCATCAGCCCACCCCTCAAGCGTGTGTCCAGGTTCCTCTGGATGGCATCTCTCCCCTCCATATGGGGATTACACAACTGCACCACACAGCTTGGTGTAATCAGCAAACTTGCTGAGGGTGCACTTGATCACAGTGCTCATATTGCCCAAAATATGCTGAACCTTAGTACCAACCCTACTACAGACCCCAGGGGACACTGCTCATCACTGAACAACCTGTCAATTCTGATTTCTAAACTATCTGACAGGTAACAGAAAGGAATTCTTCATATGCATATGCGTTTCAGCAATCCAATTGCAATATTCTGGGACTGTTCAATCTCTGTGTCTTGGAAGTTCAGTCATGCTGTGGACATCTGCACGCATAGTAGGAGGTATCCAAAACATTTCAGAGCTAAGATAAATAGTTTCATAGACCGGAATGTTTCGGTGAGGCACCACTGTGAATTTGGCTCAGTTGTGTTTAGGAAATTGTTGATGATTTGTGAGAAAGCTAAGGCCATATCAAAATTTTGAACACATTTTTGAGATGGTAATAGTTGGCAGCCAAGAATTCAAGAGAGAAAATGTGGAAAAGAAAACATATAAATACCTTAGAAATAAGCAGAGAATCAGAAAATGGTATCTCAGCAACATGGATATTAGCAAGTTCACTGTAAAATACCCACACAAGTGAGAGACAGGCCGGTTTAAAGGAGAAATATTGTCATCTAAACATAATTATATAAATATATAATGAGAAATGATGAATAAAATTGCAACTACTACTGTAAATTTACTAGGAGGGGTGAAATATTTTCATTTTTTGTTTATTTCTGTGAGTGCACAAAAATAATCACATCAAGCACTGTGAAAAATACAACCCAATCTCTCTGAGGTGATTTACCTAAATGTGGATTGAATTAGAACCGGACTAATTAGTAAATGAACACAAAGTAGGTCATTTCTACATAGTTAACCATTGAAGAGGGTCTTTAAAAAAGAAAATTCACAGGGGGATGGAATACATGGTATTTTTTTTTTCCATTTTAATATCCAAAATGCCTAGAATGCATCTAGTATCTAAACAAGAGTCTATTAAAATAAAAGTTTTGTGAAGTTATTAAAAACAAAACAAAACAAAACAAACAAACAAACAAAAAAACACCAAAAAAACCCCCCAACAAACTCATCGTTTGGTAAACATTGTAAATCAACTATTTTTTCCCTTAAGGAGAGATATCACATGAAGTTAACATGGTTATTGAAAACACATTAAAATAAGTATTGTCTTCTTCGGCCTGATGACAAAATACTTTGGCATATTTTTATCCAAAACTACTTATTATGTTGGTAAAAAAGTTATTCTCTCCATTTTTGGCATGGATTTATTTTCAAGAATTCAAAAAAGCAGAATGGAAAGGAGCAGATAGACTTTGTATTTCTGTGTTTCAGAGATGACAGAAATTCTGTATGTATCACAAGTGAACACATGAAGCAGTCACTTAAATTTTAATATTTTTAATCTGTACACTGAGAACCTATTGTTTAAAAGAGATCAGAACTTGTATATCTATAAAACAATTCTTAGAGTCTTTTTAACCAGAACTTACCAAATTAATTAGCTCCTGATACAAGTATATTGAAAAAATGTGCATTTAGAATTATTTTTAAAATACTGCATGTGCATGAGGAGAGGAAAAAAATCACATTCGATATCAAAAAATAAAAAAAAATTGTGCAGTCATTTGGAACTTTATTTCTTCCCCCAGAACCTCTTGATTTCTTTCCTGGTTTTCCATCATAGAAATGCTGTAATGATGAGAGATTTCTTATGCCCCCAAAAGGTTTTCTTTACTTGACATGTGGGGAAGTTTTTAGAGATGTTGGTTCTGAACACTCTCAAACTAAAATAAGAATTTATTCCTCATCTTCTGGATTTTGGGTAAGTTCTATAAACATTTCCTATAAAGGGTGATAGCTTTTTTTTCCCTTGTTCAAAGAAATACGGAAATATCACTGATTGCTTCTTAATGAGAGAGTCCAATACCATTAATATGTGTCAGATGTGTTTTGAAGGCATTATGAATGTGTCCAAAAAGAAAGCAGAAGAATGTTGTAGTTTCTTTTAAATTGATATAATGTCGAATTTTGGTTAAACTCTTAAAATGATTGACATTTACAAATGCAAAAGTCTCAGACAATGAAGATGGTCCTGAAAGTACACAGCTTAAATATTTCTACTGTTTTGCAGAAACAAGACTTTACAGTATTTTTTTTTCCAATTAGATGCTATAGTTCTGCCTGTACTGAGTATTATTGTTTTATTTTGTTTCCACATGTAGGGTTTAAATTTGTCATAATATATCACAGTATGTTCTCATAATGGAAAAAGGAATATATTATACATAAACAACATTGTATGTTTAATAGAAATGCTTTGGTGTTTTTTATAAGGTTTCAATCTCCCTGTAATATAGCTCTTCAAATTCATGCTGGCAAAATTCCAAAATCTGCTTATTTAGTTGATTATTAAGTAGTCATTCTGAAAACAAAAAACAGTCCTCCAAGACTGTTACTGAGATCTGATACTGGAAATCCTTTAATTTCAGGCAAAAAGACTTATTCATAGAGCTGAAATAATTTTGTAAATACAATATTTGTGCAAGAATAATGAAAGTAAAGAAGTACAGATTTCAATAACTTTTCCATAATTATCAGTAGGAAGATAGGTTAGAAACACTCACAAATAAAACAGATAATCTGGCAACACATTAGGCACTCAAATTTCAATTTTTAATTCATTCAAATGGGTAGGGTTTTTTCTTAAAAACTATAGATATATTGTATCTTCACCTAAATCACTAATCAAGCTAGCTATATTCTAGCAAATATGTGTTTCAGTGAAAAAGGTAATGTTTCACACTACTCAGTTTCTCTTCAGGCTTCTGAAAGGCACTTTGAACTAAATGAAGCTCAGTCAATGTGCTTCACATGATTAAAAGGATGAACACAGTCATTAACAAAACTGAATAATGGACTGGAGGGTTCTAAAACTCCCAAATGTCATCATGATGAAATGAAGGCATTTTCTTATTAATTTTCTTGCAAAGATCTTAGCTGGAGAACCAGGAATCTGTTATTACTTTGGAACTTCCCAGGCTGTGTAGGTGTTTTGGGTGCAGAGTGATATTGCTTATTCTATGACTATCACTCTTTCCTTTGGCATTCTAGTTACAATATATAAGGGGTTACATCTGTTTCATATTTCACAAGTTGAAATATAAATTCAAAGAATAAACGAGAGGGCAAAGATATGTATATATGTACACATATCTACCTAGATTCAATCTTAGACCAATTAAAGGATATTGCCATTTATCTTGAACATAAATTGCCAATTACTTAAGGTTCTGTAGAATATAAGTTCAGTTTCTTATGCAGACTGTTTCTAAAGTTAACCCACGTTGCTGGGTTAAATATTAGATTTTAAAAGTAATAGGTAAGCATCAAATAATTAAATAAAGATATATACCTCCATATTCTAGAAGAAATATCTGTTTTGATGCCAGATTTTAATTCTACTTATATGAGAGAGAATGATTTATCAAACAGGAGCTACATTAAATAAGGGAAATGTCTACTTAAACATTATTAGTTTATTAACTCTGAAGAGAAAATTTATATTTTTAGTACCAAAGACTGCAACGTGTTTTCTCATATACTTAATCCATCTTCCTACTGTGCAAATTCAAAAGTTGATTATCACAAATTTATGGGTCATAGCCTTCAAAGTTTTTGGGCTTATTCATCTTATGGCTATGATTGTATCCCCACCACATCAAGAGTTAAAGTTTCTCCTGTAATTTATTCATAACTTGTGTTTCTACGATGTGCATTTTTAAATCGAAATAAAATACCTATTCCTTTGCCTTCATTGATAAACTAGTAATAGCTCCTAACAGAAGAGTTCCAGCATACCATGTTTGTAATAGTTTGCAGCAGCAGCAGTGTCCAGCAGGACAGGACCAGGGCAGTGATCATCAGCTCTGGTGAGGCTGCAATCCTGAGGCTCAGTTCTGGGCCCCTCATTACAAACAGGACACTGAGGTTCTGGAGTGTGTCCAGGGAAGGGCAATGGAGCTGGGGAAAGTCTGGACCACAAGTCTGATGGGGAGGAGCTGAGGGAACTGGGGTAGTTTAGTCTGGAGGAAAGGAGGCTCACCAGAGTGTGTGTGTGTGTGCGCACAACATGAAGACACCAACTTATCACTCTCTACTACTACTCAAAAGGAGGTGTTAGTGAGGTGGTGATTGGTCTGTTTTCCTAGTTAACAAGGGACAGAGCCAGAGGAAATGGCCTTTATTTGCACCAAGAGAAGTTTAAATTGATTATTAGGAAAATTTTTCCACTGAAATTGTGGTCAGGTATTGGAATCAGCTGCTCAGAGTAGTGATGATATCACCATCCCAGGAAGAATTCCAAAGGTGCCTGGATGTGGCACCTGGGGACACAGTTTACTGGTGAACATGGTGGTGCTGGGTTCACAGTTCCAATTGATAATCACAGAAGTCTTTTCCAATCTTAACCGTTCTATGATATTACAAGTAATGTGTCCTTCCATTTATTCCATTATCCAAAGAACTTGGCAATTACAAGACAAGAAATCTACAAATTAAAAAAAATATTTTAATGGGCTGTTCCGTCACTCAGTCTTGGGGGATTCTAGCCTTTATCTATCTATAGTGACTTTATTTCAAATGATTCCTCTGCTATGCATTGGGAGAATGTCTAAATCAAATTACCTAGATGACATATGAATATGTTTTCAGAAATCATGGTGATTCAGTGTCATTATTAGGAGAATAATCTGCAAATGGGATACCAATCTATTAGTTTGCTAGTGGCAAATACAAGTATCCAATGATTTTGGTAATCTGGATTGAATCAACACCCCAAAAAAAGTGCTCAAAATTACAGCAATATTATAAAGTATTAGTTGATTGTCTCCTAAATTAAATTAAAACATCAATGTAAACTTTTGTAGGTGAGAAATAATTGGCTTCTTACCAAGAAATTACTTTCATTATTCATTAAAATTCATTGTAATGACACAATCCACTAAAAATTAAAATCAAGAGAGAGAGAAAAATATCCTTAAAATTTAAAAATAAAATTAAAAACCCAAACAAACAAAAATCCAAATTTTTTTCATATATTGTCTAACTTGGAATGTGGAAGGAGTCAACAGCAACTAAATTTCAATTATCATTGTTCTTATTCCCCTAATAAATTAATAGAATTCTTTAAGTGCCAACACTGGTAATCTGTCCACCTGCAGAAGTAGACAAGTAGTAATAACATCAAAAATTTCACTAACTCAGTCACAGAGTAAACAGATATAATTAGCAAAATAAGCATTCATCTGTTTAGCATACCTGAGAGACATGATTAGATCATCATAAATCATGATAAACTGATAAATCATGTTTAATAAGCTATTTGAGAATGCAAAACTAGTGAATGGAAGTGGTGCCTCTATTTTAAAAACGATTGCAGCAATTCCATGAAAATTTGGAGAATTAAGTCAAAAATCCCACCTCTTCTGAGGTAACTATAGTATACAATTTCTAAATTTCAGGAAGATGTAGCAGTCCCATGAGTTTTGACTAATCTGGGACAGACATTTCTCCCAAGGATTTCCATTTTGCATACAGTAATTAAATATACATAGATCCAGAGAGAGATCCCAGCTGGAGAGAAGAAATATCCCAATGAATATGCATCTATTTTATTCAAAATGGAATGGAATCCTCAGACATTTCAGAAAACAATACATTTTTATAGAGCTCTATTCCCAATGTTTCTTCAATCATTGTTAGGTTCTCTGATGCAAGGTTGTTGGATCTATGATACAAGGATATGATCATATTTTTAGTATAGTTTTTCTCCAGGGGAAAAAAAAAACCTTGTTTTGTACCTATTTCTCGAAGACGAATCAACAATGCTATTGGAAAAAATGGAAAATCA
Organism: Tychaedon coryphoeus; assembly: GCA_013398595.1. Classification (NCBI taxonomy): domain Eukaryota; kingdom Metazoa; phylum Chordata; class Aves; order Passeriformes; family Muscicapidae; genus Tychaedon; species Tychaedon coryphoeus. The sequence goes on along the minus strand of WBND01000758.1, from coordinate 356,326 downwards.
CATGGACTACTAAATCAGAACTTAATGTCTATGTTCAGAAGAACAGTTTAAGAATTTATGTCCCAACAATGCCTACACAAAAAAAAGGCCGTGATCCCACAGGTAAACATGTCCAGAAGCACAAGTGTTAACCATGTAAACAGCTACAGCTGATGACAGAAACAGGATCACCTCACCCAGTTTTTGAGCTCTACAAAGTACATGTCGACATTCAAACTAGTTATCTTCTCAAATCATGAATTGGGAACCCTTATTTATTTGCATTGGCGAGTTTAAGTGAGATGTCTAAAGCCTACAAGTAAGATGGTAAGCAATTTGAATTTTATGTTGATGGACCCTATTTCTATATCTTTTGAAAGATTCAATTTGCTAGACATCTTAAAAGAACACCTCACACTGAGAGCATTTGTCAAAACAAAATTAAAGAAAATGGTGTTCCTGTGACGACACACTCCTCTACCATTTCTAACATAATTGTCTAGTAATTTGGGCTTTCTGTCAGGAATTGATCTAGAGAAAATCAAGCAAAACGAAACATGACAGCCTACTGCTTCAGTCACTCTACTGATTGTAGAATCTCTCTCCTTTCACTGTGTTCTGTTTTATTCTAAAAAGGGGATGAGGGTTGTTTTATTTTTAATCTGAAGACTCCTAGGAGGCAGCGTTTCCTCTTCCCTTAGTTTTTGTGAGTGAATATGAATAAAAAGTCCTGGGTTTTATCAGCTTCTTCCCATCTGCATGTGGAAGCTTTCTGGCATGCTGATTTTCAGAGCAGGCATTTTGAATAGTCAAATTCCTCTCCACTCTGCCCACATTGTTACACTGTGCTCCACTTTCTTTTGCAGACTGCTGCACAAGGAAATGAGTTGGCTTTTTTTTTTACAGAATCACTTTTGGGCATTTCACAGTTGTGAGTTCCCAAATCTGGGATTCTAAAACCCACAAGAGTACAACAGTCAAATATTCAACCAAATGTGGGTACTGCTTTTGGCTGGGGTAGAGTTAACTTCCTTCACAGTGGCTGAATTTGGGCTATGTTTTGGATTTGTGCTGAACACAATGATAATACAGAGATGTTTCTGTCATTGCTGAGCAGGGCTTACACAGAGCCAAGGTTATTTCTACTTTTTTTTGCCATGCTAGCAAGGAACTTTGGGGTGTATGGGAGGCTGGGAGGGTACACAGCCAGGACAGGTGACCCAAACAGACAAAAAGGATATTCTATTCTTCATACTCAGTATATGAAGAGAGGGAAGAAGGAGGAAGGAAGGGGGAACATATTTGGAATTATGGTATTTGTCTTCCCAAGTCAGTGGTACATGTGATGAGGCCCTGCTCTCCTGGAGATGGCTGAACACCTGCCTGCCCATGGGAAGCAGTAAATTAATTCCTTGTTTTGCTTTCTTTGGGTGCCCAGCTTTGAGTTTCCCTATTAAATTGTCTTTATCTCAACCCATCAGTTTTCTGGCTTTTACCCTTCCCATTCTCCTCCTAGTTCCTCTGGTGTGGGGAATGGGTGAGTGGTTGTGGGGCTTGGTGTTTGGCCAGGTTTAAACCACAACAGTGAAGGAGGATTATTAATATATATACACATATATATAGGTATATATATTAAAAAAAAACAAAAAAACAAAAAAAACCAAAAAAAACCCAACCCAAAATGTTGGCCCTCAGCTTCTAAAAGAGCAGATATGAACACTTTGACTAAGCATTGTCAATAATGACCTCAGACAGTCAATACTACTATTTTCAGATTCTAGCTCTAGTGAAACACTTCCTGGGTTCATCACTTATTCAATGCATATGAAGGTCGTAATAATTTGATTATAAAAAGCATAATTTGATGAGCGCTTTTCAACTTTCATCATATGAAGTTTTAAGTCAAAACAAAGACATACCAGGAAAGAGATTGTCTAACTCATGGCCATGGAGTGATATACATTTTCAGCCTCTTTTCAAATAATACAAAAAAAACTCAGCATTTGGTAAGCATAGTTCATACTTAAACACCTAACAAACTTACTAATTCATTGTAGAAGTAGAGCCTATTAATGTGCTGGAATTCATAATGGAAAATGAATTAGATCATTAAAATAATGTTGAGGGTATTCTAAAGGTACAGTCAGTAAACCAAGACAATTTTAAAGTGAAAGGAATTGAAATATAGTCTATCAGTAACTTGTTTCCTTATTTCAGTGTAAGGTTGCAAAAACACATTTCAGGAACATTTCTATCAATGTAAAGAATGGCAATCTGGGCTGAGAAAAATAAGATTGCCTCCAATGTACTGTGCTGGCAAGTTGTATTTGTTGACAGTATATTACATGTGAAGCATATCCCAAATTTAATTTATTTTGAAAGAAGAGGAGAGAAGCTTAAAAAATACAAACTTTATTCATGAGATTATACATGCAGAAGTGGTATTTTGCAGTAGTTCTATTTATAAAGAGCAGGTTGACATTACATATTTGTTATGCAAAGTGCCTAAACTGATCCAAGAGCAGCGACAGTATTTCAGGGCTTTCACAACAACCGAATACTCACCAAAATACCAATCTATCTGTAATACAGATATACGGATTTTTGTAATATTTATTTTCTCTCTAGTATTGCAGTATGACTCAGCAATTAGCTCTTAGCTTAGAAATAAGCTAATTATGAGTCAGATTTCATAAGTGTTTGTAAGCAAAAGAAAGGATAGAAAAGAAGACAGTTAAAAGGAAGGA
>WBND01000758.1:315612-345703 GCA_013398595.1 Tychaedon coryphoeus | reverse complement strand
AGTATTTTTCTAATTCACAGCATTTTATATCCTTGTTTTCTGTGTTGTTTCTTTGTTACTTTATTTGGTGTTCCGGATTTGTGCTCTTTTCCTCCTTAATGTATATTCTAGGAGATTATTAGTTTTACTCTATTTCCTTTCTTCCTAACAACTTGCTTAAATATTTAGAAGTCTCAGATCTGTTCTTTTTGGAACAGGGAAAGGTGCAGTACTCCTTTCAACCACAACAAGGAAACCATGTGTGTGAGAATGCAATCACTATGAGAATGGAGTTACTGTGCACTGAAGGCAGGACTAAAATAACAGTGATCTTGTAAAGCATTTTCATTGAGCAAAGTCTAGCCCCTTCATATAGTCATAGAATCATTAAGGCTGGAAAATACCTTCAAGATCACCAAGTCCAATCTTGGGACATCCAATGGGACATAGGATGAAATCCCTACCACCATGCCAACTCAACCATATTGTGAACCTGGGTTTGTGTCAGATCACAGTGTCTTATTCAAGGATTGTTTAATTCAAAACCATCCTAGAAGCTGAAATCAGGGTAACTAATTGTTCTAAGAGCTCTAATTGACTGATGGACTGAGGTTCCTACTTTCTTATGCTTTCTGTGGTCTTCCATTCCTGAATTCATAATAGCTCAGGTTAGACAGAAGAAATTAGATAAATTTTAAGATAATTTTGTAGACTAATTTTAAGAAAGTCTTGGTGAAGTGCAAATTAGAAACCACTTAAATTTTGAGAAACATCACTTGTTTTTCTTTCACTACGGAGGATCAGCTTTAGCAGTATCCTGTCATATGGAAACATTGCCTCTAGGCTTATCTGAAAGATTCCCAAGCCTATTTAACCAGTCCCTCAGCCTCAGAGGAGACTCTATCCTGGATCCTGATAGGATGTATGCACTCAAACTGAAGTTCAGGAGCTGGAAATCCTTATGGTAGTAGAAAATGAGCCGTTCAGCTGCTGCCTAGATCCAAAGTGAAGGATAGGGAATTGATCTGTATTGCTTGTGATTCTATACAACTCCAAATATTATACAAAACTTATTTGCCTTAATGCTTTGTAGACATCCCCACAAATGGCTGTAAATAGGACGTTGTAAAAAAGGAAGCTCTGTCTAAAAGCTGCACAGCTGCGCATCAAGGCATAATGCTCAAGCCAATGTGTTTTTCTTTTACTTCAGATACCTTTTCTGCTTCCAGTATTTAATTCCATGATAATGATGTCCTTCAATTTCTATCTTTGATTGCCTTTCTACACCAGACTAATGTGAGCTGGGCAAACTTGGTCTGTCTGAATCTTCTCAGTCTCCTGGCTCTGCTTATTTCCCTATTTCTCTGCACTGCAACATCTTCTTTTGGATACATATTTACGTATTCTGAAACTTAACTTGAGTCTAAAATATTTCGAAAGTTAAGAAAATAAAGATTTAACAAAACTTGATGCAAACACTTCCAAGGCTAGAGAAGAAAGATAGTAACTTTGACAAAATCACAAGGACTTCAGGTATTCTTAAGGTTAATTTATTTTTGCCTTAGAGTTTAAGCCTATGAAACGATGGTATCCCTTTCAGCTTAATTCCAAATACATATGTAAGTACACCCCCTTGTAGGGAATGTCATTTTTTGTTGGGATCTCTTCCATGTATGATTTTTCCCAACTGCAGCATCTGTAATGTTAAATCAAAATAAATCTAAAAAAAATCCCCACCTGAAATAAGAGGACTAGACAGACAGTTATTTATTTTCCTTATTGCTATAAAGAATATCTGTGTATCTAATATAATCTCTTCTATTATTAGGTTTCAGCTTCTTTGATACCAAATTAAATATTTTTCTTTTTTTCTTTTTCTTTTTTTTTTCCTTAATTTAATCACTGAGAAATAATACCTGCACAAACTAATTGCTTTCCAGTTTATATTCTGGTCTAATAGTTTTCTTCAAGAAATACAACATCTGGTCTTTACTTCGATTATTTGTTTATAATTCACTTAGTCTTGCAGTTTATATTTGAATGGTTTCAGTCAGGCATGTTAATGGTGCACGGTTTAATACTTGATTGTACCCTTCAGTTTTCACAATGTTTGTCCTTATTAAGGCTTTTAATCCCCTTTTCTAATCTTGATATAGCAGCTGAAGTTAAAAAATATTAGCACTCGAGTTCAGAAATCCAATTCCCTTCATATATCTTTTAACCCTTCAAATGCTCTGCTTTGCTTACATGAATCCAGATGGCACCAGAAGGTTTCTACAGCTTTTACATGGCTCCTACTTAATTGAGTTTTAGCACTTTTTTCCACTTTCCCATAATATTTTAATTGACTTTATACATATAATTAATTCCAATATTGAACTAGGTTCAAATCAGTGGAGTTACAGTGACTTCTAAAGTTGCCTCTCTTAATTCCTTGCAAATTTTTGCTATTGGGCTTCAATAAAAAAAAAATTTGTCTGCCTCTTTGTAGACTTTTGCATTTGATAAAATTCCATTGGCCACTATTTTTCTTTTGAGTGACAAACTTTCTACTTTGGTGTGGAGACCAACAGGCATTGCCAATTAGGGAAAGCAACCCCTGTTCTGTTCCCTTAGTCGACCCTGTTCCCTCTGCCTGTCTGTCAGCCTTTTGGTCACTCCCACCTGGTTTCCCTGTCCCCTGGTAATTGGTCCCTAAGGCTCTCCCCGCCCTGCTTCCCATGTAACAAACCTGAACCCCCACACAAGCCCCTTAGCCTTTGTTCCCTGAACCCTGGGCGATGCACGCCTGTGACTGAAATAAACATCTATGTGAAACCCCTGCAAAGGCCCTCTTGCTCTTTTGCCTGCTTTCATCCCAAGCAACAACCAGATGCAACACTTTGGAGGCAACTGTTTAGCACTTGACTCCATGGAAAAAAGTTAAAGAGTTCTGTTGCTACCAGACAGCCTAAGTTTACTTTTGAGCTACTAACAACTGGTACAACACTATACATTCTGAAGTTCTGAGCAACTTAACATATACACATTTTGGTTCGTTCAAGTTTTATTACTTTTTAAATAGAGCACCAAGCATACTTTGAGCAAGAAAGAATAGTCACCAATGAATGGATTTTTATCTCCTACAAATAGCTGCTAGTCTAATGATTTTGATCCAGGATTTCGATTTAACAATATCTACTTTTATGTCTGCTTATGTGGTATTCATGGGAAAGAATGAATTAATCATTTTAGAGACTATTTTTCAGTATTTCCTGAAATAAACTCTCTTTGCAATTGAACAACATGGCTTTTTAAATGCCAATACAGTTCTGCAGTTTCCTTAGAAATCTTCTGAAACAATAGGAGTGATCGTATGTTGGCATTCTCAGCAGCAGACTCTTGACAAGCTGATTATCCCCCCTGTGCTTGCAGCAGTCACAGCCTGTAATAAGTAAGAGGCTGTAAATTGTATGGGCCACTCATTTTCCCATTTCACTGTCTGCAGGAGCTAGTGAAAGCTGAAAATCTCCTATTCTGCCCTTTTATGTCAGTTAAGATAATGGCCAAATTTATTTTTTTAAAAGCAGAATATAATTGAGAGATATGTGATGGTGCCAGAAAAGTGAGATCACTTAATCAAAGGTCAAATTAGTTTCTCACTCCATACACCCATCTAATCAAAAGCTTCTTTTTCTTTTTTCTTAGTTACCTGCATTGAAATTTCAAAGATAGCCTTGCCATCTACTTGCGTTGATCAGACATTTCCCAAAGGTGCTCTGTACATGGCATCCTCCTAACAAAGTGTTTCTATGACATTTCTGCTTTATTTTTTTTCGTCCAAGGGCATAGAGCATAGGGGGAAAAATTAAAAATGAAAGAATATTTTTCTTGATGATCTTTGATTATTCCATATTTCTATAGTATTATAGGATAGAGGATTTGAAAATGACAAAATACTTGAAGAAAAAATGTATTTTCTTTTTTTAAACCTATAATATTAATAAGTATAATATTCCACATAAAATAAAACCTACTTTCTACAATCTAAAGGATACTTGAGAAAAAGATACATTAGAATAGCCATCTGTCAAAGGCAGAATTTGTGGTTTTTAAGCACAGACCAACTGCTAGTTGGCACCCTGCTCAATGGCTTTTTCTCTTGGAACAAAATTAACATTAATTTGGCAAATAATTCATTATTCTATCCAAACTTCTTTTGAATAAATATTTTAAGTATAAATGGATAGCCATTAGTGCTTCATTGTGGAGTTACTTTTTGATTTTTGATTATTGGAGTTAATTCTTGTTAACTACTGTTTCATATCTCTGCTTGTCTTAGCAGGATTTGGTATTTCCACTCACTGTCCTATTTAGGGAAAATATTTTCATAATTGGTTCTTCTCTTTCTAACATACTAGTACAGGCACACATTTTATAAACGTGTCATTAATCAAGATGTTTGCGAGATCCAGATGAAAGCACGGATGTTTAAACAGAAAACAAATCACATATAAAAGCAATGGAAACTCTTCATTAAAGACTTTCATCCATGGATAGACATCCTTTGAATGTAGAGGAGTTACAAAAGACAAAATCCAGATTATAAAGAGGAATTTTGCAAGCGGGATGGAGTCAGTATAATATAATTGGCTGCATATCAAACAGTCACACTGATAAAACAAGTATTAGAAAATTTAAATCAGATTACTTAAGTTAGTTATCATCTCCAAACAAGATGAAAGAATAAAAAAGAAGAACTCATACCTTCTGGAATACCTAAAAGATATTTGAACAAAGAACATGGAATTTCATACAAGAAAACCAAACACAGATTCTTACTATGTGTTTCAGTTGCAATATTTCCACCTCAGTCATATGCATAGATCTCAAAAGAATAATCGTACAGAATTAATAATTATCATGTAAGCAGAAATTGTAATTTCACATTGCAGAGTTGTGGGATTTTTTAACAGTGGGATTTTGACCTCTGAAATGTCTGCTCCTCAGTTAGAGCTTTTGAGAAAGAACAAGGCAATTCCAGGCATTAGCTGCTATAACACATGTCTGGGCCCTACACCTTGAAAGGAACTCCACAACCAGTATTCACAGGGGATGTACACTTTCATAAGTCAGAACTCTTCAGACCTGCTGCTCTCACAAAGTGTACGCACAACCAGCCTGACTCTTGCTCTATTAAGTCATAATCCATTTAAACTCACTGTTGCATAGTCTTGTTTCGTACCTTGACTTGTGGTTGCTCTCAGAACCAGTCTAAGACAAAAGCCTTGAAAGATGTCACGGATAGTATTCACCTGTCCAAACAATAAAGAACTGTTCTTATTTGAGATGTCATATGGTATCTGAGGCATCTGCAAGGGGCTGGACAACATGCTATAAATTGTAAAAAAGTGAGGAATCTTTTGGTAACCAGATGTAGGGGGAACTAGATATGATAAGCCATTTAATGCTATTTGACATTTTTAGACATGTAAAAGCAGTCATGTCCCTCACAGTTAAAATGTTATATATATGTGTGTGTATATATATATATATATATGTGTGTGTCTATATATATGTGTATATATATATATATTAAAGCTGTAAAACCAATCCAAGTATATTTACTTAGGAAACTTCCTGCCATGGCTTCACTTCAAAGTGACATGAAAAGCTAGACTAAAACTGAGGTTTTAATTTAGTTCTCTTTCTTTTTAGAACAGCAGTTTGAAAGCAAGTCTTTAATTCATGAATAGGTGCTTTTGTAGTAACATATTACATTTTTATCTGATAAGCTTCCTCTGGTTTATGTGGTACATATACTACTTGAACAACATTTTTTCAAAAATGTTATTTAGTTGGTTTAAAGAAATTAAAACCTGCTTGTGGAGGCCAGTGGGCCAACAAGAAAGGAGTTAACCACTCTCCCTTGGAGAGAAGGTTCTTAGGCACCCACCTTGAAGATAACAGAAAAGAATATTTCTCCCATAATGCCTCCCTGCTCTAGGCAAATCATTTATATCCCATTGGTCCTTCCCCCTTGTTCCTCCTCTGCACCCTCAGCGAATTGGTCTGTTGCTCTACCCCTCCCCTAAGCTGTCCTATATAAACCCTTCTCCCCCGACCCTGTGCGGAGCTTCTCCTCCCTGAACCCCTTCGAGGAGAAGACGAACAAAGCTGCTCTTCGGAACCCTACAGGAGGCTCCCGTCCCTTCTCTTCAGCGTCGCCGATAGGAATCACAAAGGAGCTCAATCACTTCTCCCGGGAGCGAGGACGTTGCCTGAGGCACCAGGACGTCTTTCTAAAGACGCTTCTCTGGAAGGTCGCGGCACGCCACCTCCGCCCCGCCGCGACACCTGCTATACAAATTCTGACTTCTCTTAAGCAAAGTGGCTGTGTTTTGTAAGAGTTTTAAGGGTGAAGGTGTGAAAAGAGGAAAATAATGATTCCCTTACAAAAAGATGCAATTACTAGATTTCTATAAAAAACTTCTAGAGTGAAATTTTAAGTCAAATTGCTTGTTTAAAAATAATTTATGATAATCCTAGAGAAAGCAAGAAATATATGAACAGAGTTTTTTCACCAATTATAACGAAAATGAATAATTGCATAGTTACCTTTCTGAGCACTACAAGATTATTTAGTTCCAGTGTAATTAACTGATTGTAGAGCATTCTTATTGGCTAATTAGATTATTTTCAATAAAATTCATATTTCATTCACTATCATCTGCATACAGTAGCTCTTCAAACAGTATCCCATAAATAGGTTGATTCTCATATGAGATACTGATTACAAACTCATTGTAATCTTATTTAATTTCATTCAAGTTAAGTATGTTAAAATAATTCAATTTATTAATTTGGAGACAAAAGTGCTTTCATGGACTCATTTATATTTGTTTTATAGCTGTTTCACTGAAAGAAAAATAGATGAAACAAATGAGATAGCACTTTCCTCTTGCATTTCTTAATTTATTTCACACACCATTATGCTTCACACCTTCTGTTCAGACATTCTTTATGTCTTTGTTTGTCTCTTTAAGTCTCATCTCTTTCACATATGTTTTCAATCTTTTCTCAGCTTTTTAGAGCAATTCATAGGTACTTCAACTGAGTAATTCAACTGAGTAATTCACTTGACTGTATTAATATTTTATTAGTGCTTTACTTCTACAACAAGAAAGGTCTGACCTTTGGACTTTTAATTATAGACATTTTACCCACATCTCCTACCAATGCTTCTTCACCTGTCAAATTTTTTTTTTTCACTTATCTCTCATTGTCCTTCTCATTGAATTTCAAAAAGATTCCCCACAGTGATGACTGAAATTGTGTTTTGTGAATTTGAATATTTATCGGAAATTTTAAGGCCTGCAATATTAAGATACTTAGTAAATCAAGGTGATGTCTAAGTCCTTCAAAACTTTTAAAGATGATCTATCTAATCTGTAATTTCAAATTTGCTTCTTAAATTAAAGACACATGAGATATCATAAATCATCAACTTCATCACTGTCTGTTTCAGATACTGAAAATATTATATGGGCAATTAATTTCAATTTCAGGAAAATGGTCTTATTCTTTATTTCAAACCAACTGGAACTCATCTGCCCATTATGACCATGAAAATCTGTTGGATGGGGCAACTAGACTTTCACTGTACCTTAGAGAATTTTCAGTTAAATGTCTAAAACTTAGATATGAAAATATCCTGCTTGAATGCAATCTCTTTCTGCAGATAGATGTATGCATGCATGTAATTATTAATTTCCGTGAGATCGTTGCTACTAAATAACGATGTAACATAGCCATTTTGTCTTACAGAGCATCCAATTTACAGAGTCATTAAAGAAACTTCATAATAAATGCATTCCTTCTATTTTATATATATACACAAGTTTCTTCTATGTATCATATATATTCTTCTATACTTCTATTCTTTGGTTGTTTTCTTTGCCTTTGAACTATTGCTTCTGTGTATTCTATATACATCACCAGAAGAATATAGAGACTTCCTGAGGTGATTTTATATTGTCTTTACCCCAAATATTTTGCCTGATAGCTCTCAAGATAATGTTTTTTTCCTCTCATATTGGGGACTTACTGTCGCACTGCTATCAATAAATTTAAAAAAATCCTTTAATCACTTTGTCATCCAGCTGGTAATCTTTACCTGTTAGTAGAGATGGGGGTTTTAATTCCCCAGGTGGATTTCACTTCATGTTATCATTTTTATTGTTTCTTTTTTCAAGGTTGTCTTATTCTTCCCAGGAGAGCTTCAGGTGCTCCTACTGCTTTATACATTTCAAGGCTTTCTGTCATCATAAAAATCCATTCACATCAACTACATCACTGTCATTAAACAAGGTATTAAAGATTATCAAAATGAATCCATTGAGTACTCCACTAGTAATCTCTCTATCACATGATAATTTTTTATTCAACTTTCAATTCATGTACTAACCACTATCTTCTGTGAAAATTTCCCATGGGGTACCAAAGCAAGTGTAAAGAAGTTAAGATAGATTTGATCTATCACAATTCTCTTGTCTTTAACAAAAGAGTAATTTTGTTAAAGAAAATATTTTATCAGTCTGGCACAATCTGTCTTTGCTAACTTTTTGTGTTGATTTAACCACTTTCCACTCACCTCAATATATTTAATTATTTCCTCATCATTTGTTCTGCTGATTGTGGTCTCCTGTTGAGATTGGGCTCTGCAGTTGTCTAGTTTTATTTTTCATCTTGTTTTTAATTAATGCCACTGTAATCTACTCCTATAAGTTTAAAGATTGTATTGAGTGTAAATGGCAAGTTTTGGTACGAGTGGACTACAGGTTGACCTCAGTGAAAAGAGACAATGGTCTATCTGTGCTGGACACAACCAGTCCCAACTTACTCCACTGGACCCACCACAGAACACAGATGAATACATCAGCAAAAAAAGTTGTATCTTTGTGAAAACATTTAAGAAAGCGGGTGAAAAAAGAAAAAAGTTAAGGATGAATGAGCGAACAGCAGAGAAAATGAAGGAATGAAAAAAGGTATTTTATTGACTGTCATCTCTGTTTCTCTGATCTGAGCAGTAATATAGCCCGACAACAATTTATTAACAAAGCCTTATTGAGACAGTATGAAAGATAAGCATCAATGCACCCAATATGGAAATTCACCCAACTGCTGATAAACACAAGATCATAACCGATCCAGTGGCTTTGGTCCACTGTCAGGAACACTGGGTGTCCAGATCATCTCACAGAAACAGACAATAGTGCAAATCACTTTTGAATGCAGGGAAAAGTCATGCTGACCGTTGGCTCACCAGTGGTAGTGTGATTTGAGAGTCTCACACATCTCACTTGGACAGCTGCCTGCTTATTCTGCCAATGCTGGTCAGGCGCAGGGTATCAGTTTGCCAACACCTAAGTCAGTAATTAAATATTTCTGCTAATTACTGATAAATGAAGTTAAATTTTAACAGTCAAGTATGTTTTGCCCAAAATAGTTCTTGACAAGTCATATCCCTGTCTTTATTTAAATCCATTAGTTTTCTCAATCTTGCTCTTTCCTTTTTTTTTTTCCTCTGCCCAACTGGGACAGAGAGACACAAGGCAGTGCCTATGTGGGTGCTTGGATGTTAGCTGCGATCAACCTACTACACAGGTTTATTAAGAATGTTTGCTATCAGACCTACAATTCATTAGTTCTTCTCAGAACTGTCGAGACAGATTTGATCAGGATCAGAGATGCAAAGACGGTGAAGGGCCTTGAAGGGAAGCCATATGAGGAGTGGCTGAGGTCACTTGGTCTGCTCAGCCTGAAGAAGAGGAGACTGAGGGGAGGCCTCATTGCAGTCTGCAACTTTCTCACAAGGGGAAGTGGAGGGTCAGATACTGATCTCTTCTCTCGGGCGACCAGTGAGAGGACCCAAGGGAATGGCATGAAGATTTTAAGAAAAATGCTATAAGGTGACAAATCCTGGCCTAAGTGAAATATTGATAGAATTCTCACTGAAAAGAGATATGAAATTGAACATTTAAATCATATGAAATAAAAATGAATAGAGATGGAACTATGCATAAGTTATTGAAAAGGTATGTCATATAGCATGCATGATAACAGTCAACTTTATGGTTTTTGTTTGTTAATTTTATTTTATTTTTGTTTCTCAAATTAATAGAGGCTTTACACCAAATACAAATATTCAAATAGAGTCTGGATAACATGAACACATGCTATTTCTTTCATGTTAGAAAAACCACATAGAAGAATGTGTTAAAGCTCAACTTGGCAAAGAGATAGGTTAGTGCAAATAATGTGCAAATAATATTTAGTGGAGGGATGAGATATTTTTTAAAAACAGATGCTAAGTGCATCAAAAAAGTAATTTGGGACTCTCTTCCCAATGGCATGATTTTGTTGACTTACAATGCGCTGTCAGGTTTACACAAATATTCCTGTAATTTATTTTCCCTCTTTGCATATTCCCTCTATGCTCATTAATTGCTCTAGGAAGGAAGAGCGATAGAGACTTCATTTGTTTTCAAGAGCACACATATATAGACAGATGCTGAACTTTGAAAGGAAAGTAAAATGCCTTCCAGTGAAAATTCTGATAGATCTTAAAGACTGAAGGAATAACTTCAATCTTCCACAGAGAACATTCTCCTCCCTTCTGTTGGAAAACGAAACAAGATTTAATGACGCATGAAGTTTTATCCAACAGGGCAGCTGCTATAATTGGCATCTAAGAAAGAGAAACTGGAGTGATAACACTAGAATGTCTAGACTTAATTTTGACGTGAACTGTGGGTTTGTTTTTAGGTCCTGATCCCCTAAGAATTAAGTCTAATATCTTGCTGAGGCACATTTGATTCCCATGTGAAGTCACACTGGCTTTGGCAGGAAAGGAATTAATTTCTTCACAGCAGTCTGTTTGATGCTACATTTTACATTTTTAATCAGAACAGTGTTGATAACACACCGACAATTTAGCTGTTTCTGAGATGTGCTTAACAATCATCAACTTTTTCTGTTTCTCACTCTGGCCCCAGTGAGTAACTTGGAAGAAGACAAATCTAGGAGGCAACAGAACTGAGACAGCTGATCAAAATTGATCAAAAGGTCAATGTTGTGTCATGTTTTTCAATAAAACTGGAGGACAGAGTTAGCCAGGGACTGTCATTACTCAAGGACCAGCTGGGCATTGATTAGACTAGTGAACAATTACTTTCACATCATTTGTTTTAATTGGCTTTGTTTTACTGGGGTTTTGTTGGTTTTGTTGCTTTTCTGTTTTACTTTGGTTTTCTTATACTTAATAAACCACCTATATGTCAACCCGTGAATTTTCTTACTTCTGCTTTTCCAATCCTATCCCACATTTTACTGGGGACAACGAGTGAGTGTCTGTGTAGTCTTAGAAGCCTAATGGTGTTAACCCACAAAACAGATGAACAGTGAAACTCCTTTATTTTGAAACTATGAAACAGGATAAAATAAGAGGAGCTTGAAACTTTGGCCCAGTCCCAGATATCTGACATCACTGTCATAAGCAAAACCTGGTGGGTTGAGTTCTGTGATGGGAATGACACACTGGGTGGTTGGAGGCTCTTCAGGAGGGATAGGCAAGGCAGGCAAGGCAAGGAGATGGTGTTGTATGTAATGGAGAAGTTGGAATATATGGAGCTCACAGTTGACAATGGCATAGTTCAGACCCACTGGGTAAGGATTAAGGGACAAACAAATAATGAAATGTCACTGTGGAAGTCAGCTAAGGACTACCTAGCCAGGACAATCACACTGATGAATTTTCCTTTGAGGAACTAAGGGATGCTTCCTAATCAAATGCCTTCATCCCTATGGAGGGCTTCAACTTCCTGGATGTTAACTGGGAACACCACACAGCTGTCACAAACAGATCTGGAAGATTAATGAAACACATGGATGACAACTTCATGGTACGGATACTAAGGCAGCTGACTAGGAAAGATGCCCTTTTTGTTTTGTTTTTTAACAGAGAAGGTTGCATGAGTGAAGCGGTCATTGATGGCCATCTTGGCCACAGTGACCACAAAACGGTTGAGTTTAAAATCTCTGCTGACAGAAGGAAAAGAGATAGTAAAACTTTAACCCTGGGCTTGAGAGCAGACTTAGGCTGCTTGGTGAACTACTGACTAAGGTTCACTTTAGAAGACATTTGGGTCCACCAGAGCTGGTCACTTTTTAAGCACCACCTTCTAAGAGCACAGAAACAGGCAAGTTAAGCAGACAAGGAAGAAAATCAGCTTGGCTGCGCAAGGATCTCCTTTTGGAAATAAGACAAGAAAAGAAAGTGTATATCCGGCAGAAGCAAGGTCAGGTGACATGGGAGGACTGCAGAGATGCCTCTGTAGTGAGAAAATTCATGTGGTCAAAGCTCAGATGGAGCTAAAGTTGGACAGTACTGTGGGAGAAATAGAAAAGAGTCTTTTAAAATATATTAATAGCAAAAAGCTGTGCAAAAATGAAATCATCCCATTACAGAATGCAGATGGTAAACCCATGAACAGGGACAGAGACAAGGCAGAGATGTTTCATGCTTTTTTTGCCTGTTTTCAACACTAACAATGGGGTAAGAGGGTCCCAGTGCTCTGAGCTGGAGAGCCATTACTGCAAGAATGATGAATTTGATCATCCGTCCCTGATCTTTGATTAGCTCCCATTTGACCTTGAACTTGTGCAGGTGCTGCTGCTCCAGCTGGATCCCTACAAGTCTATGGGGGCTGATAAGATCCAAGAATACTAAAAGAGCTGGATAACGTCATTGCGAGACGTCTCTCTATGATTTTTGAACAGCTGTGGGAATCTGCGAAGGTCTCAGTGGACTGAAAGCTGTCTAATGTTGTCCAAATTTTCAAGAAGGGAAAGAAGGATGACCCTGGAAACTATGGGCCTGTCAGTCTCAATTCAGTGATTGTTAAAATTATGGAGAATATTATTCACGGAGGTATTGAAAAACACCTGGAGAACCATGCAGTCATTGGTCACAGTCAGTCTGACTTCATGATGAAAGCCCTGCTTGTCAAATATAATTTCTTTTTGACAAGGTAAGTCACCTAATTGACCAAGGGAAACCAGCTGATGTAATCTTTTAGGATTTCAGTAAAGTTTTTGATATTGTCCCTCACCATGTCCTTCTGCGATAAATGCCCAGTATTCAGCTGGATAAACACGTCATGCTATGGGCAAACAGGGGGCAGAGAGCTGGATTAGAAGGCTGGACAATCACCAACCATATGAAGTTTAAAAAAAAAAAAGGTGCCAGATTCTGTACCTGGGAAGGGGCAACCCTGGATTTACATACAGACTGGGTATTGAAATGCTGGAAAGCAGTGCTGCAGAAAGGAACCTAGGGCATCCTGGTTGATGGCAAGTTGCATACGAGTCAGAAGTGTCCTGGCAGCCAGGAGAGCCAATCCTGTCCTGGGGTGCATCAGGCACAGCATCACCAGCCAGGCAAAGGAGGGGATTGTCCTGCTCTGCTCTGAGCTGGGCAGCCTCACCTTGAGTATTGTGTGCAGTTTCAGGGTAATATTAAACTATTACAAAATTGTCCAAAGGAGAGCAACAAAGATGGTGAGGGGCTGTGAGGGGAGGCTGTATGAGGAGAAGATGAGGTCACTTGGCCTGTTCAGCCTGGAGAAGAGGAGACTGAGGGGAGGCCTCATTGCAGTCCACAACTTCCTTGTGAGGAGGGCCAGACACTGATCTCTTCTCTCTGGTGATCAAGGACAGGATCTGAGGGAATGCCATGAAATTATGTCAGGAGATATTTAGATTTCTATTTAGAAAAAGGTTCTTTACACAGAGAGTGGTTGATCACTGAAACAGTCTCCCTGTACTGACCTTGCATGACTAGTCTTTGTTAAAGGGGGTGGTTTCTATGAGAAGCTGATAAAAGCTTCCTCCATGTCCAGCAGAGCCAATGCCATATGGCTCCAAGACAGATGTACTGCACATATCTAATTGCAGCCAGAAAAGAGAAGGGTGAGAACATGTGAGAGGAGCAGCCCTGCAGACACCAAGGTCAGTGGAGAAGGAGCAGGCGGAGGTGCTCCAGGCACTGGAGCTGAGATTCCCCTGTAGCCCCTGGTAAAGACCATAATGGGACAGCTGTATCCCTGCGGCTCATGGAGGACCACAGGGATGAAGAGATTCAACTGCAGCCCATGGAGGAGACCCACAAGGAAGCATATGGATGCCTGAGAGGAGGCTGTGAACCCATGAGAGGCCGGTGCTCGAGCAAACTCCTGGCAGGGACCTGTGGATCTATGGAGAGAAGAGCCCACACTGAAGCAGTATTCTTGGCAGGACTTGCAGCCCTGTAGGGGACCTACCCTGGAGCAGCCTGTCCTTGAGGGACTGCACCCCGTCCAAATGACCCATGTTGAGCAGTTTGTGGAGGACTGTTGCCAGTGGGATGGACTTAAATTAGAGAAGTTCATGGAGAACTGTCTTCCATGGGACGGACTCCATGATTAGAGGTGGAGATGGACACTTGTACTTGAGCAATGGCGGGAGCAACCTGTGATGAACTGACAGTAACCCCTATTCCTTGTCTCCCTGCATTGCTGGGGCAGAGGAAGTAGATCTGGGATGGGGGCAGGGGTGGAAGGAAGGTTTTTAAAGTCTTATTTTACTTCTCATTAGCCTGCTCTGATTTTGTTAGTAATAAATTCAATTAATTTCACTAATTCAAGTGTGTTTTGGCTATGATGGTATCTGATGAGTGACTTCTCCAGCCCTTATTTCAGCTCATGAAACCTTCATTATATTTTCTCTTCCTGTCCAGCTATGGAGTGGAGTGATGGCTAGGATTTGGGGGATGTCTGGCATCCAGCCAGGATTAATCCCCTACACTTTTTTTGGTGTCAAAACCCAGGCACACATGCAAATTTTTGCTTTTTCTTTAGCAAACTGCCTTATCTAAACCTATGAGTTGTTTTCAATCTTATTTTCTCTCTCCTGCCCATGTGGGAAGGAGAGTTGTAGAGTGGCTTGGTGAGTACCTGTTGTCCAGCCAAGGTCAACTCACCACCCTTATTAGGGAAGTGGTCCCAGCACCAACCTAGCAGAGTTCAAGAAGTGTTTGGACAATGCTTTCAGGCTCATTATGGGATTTTTGCGGCTGTCCTGTGCAGAGCTAGGAGCTAGACTTGATGATCTTCTTGGGTCCCTTCCAATTCAGGATATTGAATGATTCTATGAAAACATTCTGCTAAAAATGCAAATAATTTTCTAGCATGAGTGTGAAGTTGTATTCAACATTTCACTGTTGAATCATATTGATGGAAAGCCATCTGGCTAAAATTACATAAAATGACATAAAATCATAAGGTATGATTTTGAAGTCTTAATTTTAGAATAAAAAGGGCTTCTGTTTTACTTTTGCCTCATAAATTCTGTGATACCGCATCATATAGGCAATTATTAAAAACAGTTTCAATTTTCAGCTTTTTTATGGTTAATTCATAATTATCAAAAGCTCAGTTTTATGTTAATTGTGTACTTATAGAATTAGAAAAAGTATCTTCTCGGTTCTGGCTTGTAAAATACAATCTATACTTCATTATACAGGATAATAGAACAAATATACAAACTATTATCCTTTTTCTAATTTGAAAAATCCTATTGTCAAAAAGACTGTCATAAAATATTACCAAAAGATCAAAGCAATTTGGACAAGGTATAGGAAGTGTAAAATGGAGGTTAATGGAGGTTAACATTCTCCAATTTGGACCATTATCTCAATTGCTGAGTTTGAATCATTTATTCCTAGTTAATGAATAAACAACACCTTCTAATCCCAAGGGCTCAGGAAGAAAATCATTCATGCATGCTAGGTTTATCAAAGTGGACAAAAGTACACAGATAGATGGCATGTAAGAATTAGTCCAATGGTATATAAAATTCCATTTCTCTCCCACAAATGCAAAAGAAAGATGACAGTCTCTTCTATAGCTAAAGATTCTTCTTACCTTCTTTTGTGAAAAGAAAGTATTTTAAGCATTTTAACACATATGCTTGATCTGTAACTGAAAATTATTCTCCTATCTTTATAATCTAAATAGATCTGCTTCTCAGATGCACTGGGAAAAAAGGGCAACAAGCCTACTTCTGAATAAAAAAAATTGGGAAACATCGAGCACAGCAGACAGATAAAACAGGAAAGTTGCAGTTGTTTCATCATTCAGTAATCTCAACTGATAATTAATTTTATCTGACCATTATTCACTATTAAATTTAAAAAAAAAAGCTTAACATTTCAGTTAATTTTAACCTTTTTTTTCATTCTATTGTAATCTTATAAATTTCCTCATAGGTTTTTCAGAAATGTATTCAGAAGATGTTCACAAAAATACTTCTGAAAAAATCCTATTCAATTTTCTTTTAAAAATCCATTTTCCTGTCATGAAGGATTTATAACTCAGCCGCTATAATCCTTATAATGATTCTGATTTTAAATATCTTCAATTGTTTTTCCTGGTTTTTACATCAGAACAATCAATATATTTTTTATCATATTTCAGCTTAATATTTGATTGTTTACATTTATAATTTCATAAATAAACTCTTGTTTAAATGAATACAGTTTCTGTGTTGCGTATAGAAATACATCTGCTGAAATTTTTAATTCTCAGTTCCTTCAGAAGTGAAAGAGAAAACAATTGCTGACCCTACAAGTTCCCTTGCACTACATTTGCCAATAGAATCATAGAATGGCCTGATCTATAAGGGGCCTTGAAGCTCATTTTCTTCCAACCTCTATGCCATGAGTAGGGATACCTTCCACTAAACAAGGTTGCTCAAAGTCTCAACCTGGCTTTGAACACTTCCTGGGATGGAGCACCTACAGCTTCTCTGAGCAATATGTTCCCTTGTCTAACCCTCCTCAAGGCAAATTTCTTCCTTATATCTAATTTAAACCTACTCTCTTTTCATTTAAAGCCATTCCTCCTTGTCCCATCACTACAGACGTATACAAAAAGCTTCTCTCCATCTTTCTTGTAGGCTCCCTTCAGGTACCGAAGGCTACAGTCAGGTCACCCCAGAGCCTTCTCCAAGATGAACAGCCCCAATTATCTCATCCTTTCCCATAGATGAGTTGTTCCATCATTCTAATCACCTTCATGGCTCTCCTCTGGACTTGCTTCAACAAATCAATGTCTTTCCTGAGGACACCAAGGCTGGACACAGCTCTCCAGATGAGGTCTCAACAGAGGTAGAATCCCCTCTCTCGACCTTCTGGCCATGCTGCTTTTGATGCAACCCAGGATACCATTTGCTTTCTGGTCTGCAGGCACACACTACTATACTCAATGGTCTGATAAAAGAGTCAGACTTACCATGCCCTCTCTCTCAAATCTGTTTTCTTTCTTCGTTTAATTAATGGTTTGGGGTTTTTTGTTTATTTGTTTAATTAATTAATGCTGTTTCTGTTTCACTGATGTTAGATCCTACAGGATACTATCACAAGGATGCACACATCCAAACCTAGTGAAACTGACTCCTGGTGACCATTAGAGAAATTAACTTGTGACCTGTTTTCTGAAATGGTTATCTGAATTAAAGCAGACAATTATTTAGAGACGTACAGAAGCTAAGTTCGTTAATAGCAATTAATCCTTTAAAACTCTTAAAACTGTCACAATAGCAAATAATCAGAAACATAATCTGAGCAATACAGGTTTTAGAAATACTTTTCTCTCTTGTGAATGGAAAAATGGCAGCTCTGTAATTATTAGTTAAATTTTCTGTCAGTTTTAAAGGCCTGTCATATTCAGAAAATTTGATGCCTTTATGAATAATTTGACTAACCTCTTTACTTTGCATTTCTTACCTTATGTACATGTATATGTGTATATATAGATATAAAGCTTTTGAGACAGCTCAGTGTTTAAAACTTCCTTATCTGTATTCTAATTTTTTCAAGTGACGTTGAAACTCTAATCTGCTCTAGAGTAAAACTCAAAAACTTTTCTTTTACCCTCAGTGTTCTGCTGCAATATCTGTATTCTGTGATGCCTTTAAGAAATCAAATTATTGCTTTAGGCAACAGTCAGAAAATCCTGATACACATGCCATTTTCATTTTTATAAATTTGCTTCATATTTTAAATCTACTTTCTCTTCCCTGCATTCCTAAAAGTAAGTTGGCTTTTATTATCACCACGTTATATTTCAGAATTCTTGCCTTGAAGGAAATAATCCCTTCATGTTCTCCTATGAGTCAGTAACCAAGCTCAAATTAGAATTCACCAATCTGAGCTCCACACTCTAAACAATGCCATCTTGTTATTTCTTTGAAGAATATTATGAAAAGATTAAATGAAGCAAAATATTTGAGATTTTCCCATCATTTTCAGTCTGTTGTTGATCTGATCCACTGCCTGAATTTTATTCTGTCAAGTTCAGAGCACTTGGGGTATTTTTATACTGTTCCCTCAAATTCTTCCTGTAATAGTTTGTTATATTTAATTTGAAATGCTGACAGCATTTCAACATTATCAGACCACCTTTCCTTTATATCTTAACCAAGCTAGCCATATTTAAAGTTTTTTTCTGCAAGTGAGTGTTGGGAAACCTTTAATCAACTTTGTTGTCCTTCTTTACATCCTAATCAATTTCCTCATCATTAAGTGAAAATGAGTATGCACCACCACACACAGTAGTCTGTTGGCAGGAAGGAATGAAAGTTAGAGGACAGGTCTTAAATTACAATGTGGTTTTGTAATATATAGTCGGAATGGCTAATGTTATGCATTTCAGAGAAGAAAGGAGACCAATGAAATGCTGAATTCATTGACTTCCATGTCAAAATATTCGCTTAGTTCTGGGGGACCAAAATTTATCTGATATATCACCTTCTAAGGCTATCCAGAATGCATGGATCTGTTTTATCAGGTTACTATGTGTCATGGTTTAGGAATGGTATTCCCCAGTTTAGTGTTCCAACATAATTATTCCAAACTAGAAGCTCCTCTCTCATTCCTCCCTCCCCTTCCCACTCCTACTGTAGTGGAATGGGGAGGATAACTGGAGGCTCAAAAGGTAAAGATCATGGGTTGAGATAAGAACAATTTTACTGGAAACAGCAAATAAAAATGTTATGAAGGCCCTACTTCCTCTTCATCTCTCACGAAGTGAATTGATTTGGTCTTGAATTCTTTTATCTAAAGGCAATTGCTGATAGAATGGATTGTTCTTCTGGTTCAGCTGCAGTTTCAGTGGTCACAGTCACCATAGATCTGCTTTCCTCCAATTCCTCCTGAATGTGCTGTCTAGTGATGAGCAGTGTCTGGTAAATAGTAGCTGAGGCTCAGATCATTGCATAACTTCCCACCTCTCTGGAATTGCAAGAACATCTTTCTTTCAAATATTTTGCCTCTTTATCAGGGTCCTGAATTGTTCAGGGACGAACAGATCTGCTCAAGCAGATGAGAACAGGATGTGCCACAGTTGCTTCTCTTGCATCCCTCTTTTTTCATCTGATAAATAATTCATTTTTCCATGTAGTGTGAAACATTTCTAACAGCATAGAAAACAGATTTATTTCCTCAAATTTATGGTCACATAAAGGTTATGGCTCTCATAAGAGTTTGTCAGCCACTGTCAGAAGAAGACATATGCAGAGTGTTTGCATTCTTTCTGTATCACTTATTTGTGGGAAGATCCTTAGGACTGTTAGTCTCTTTCTCTGAAAACTCTTAAGGGTAATTCTCATACAGTAGAGCTCTCCTAAGCCCTTTTAATTGCCCTGGGAAAGACAAATACACCCACCAATGGTATTATAAAGGTGTCATTATGCAATTTAAGAAGGACAAAACTTTTTTCAGAATATACAAAATTTTGTAGTCGGGCTTTTTGTGTGTGTGTGTGTGCGTGCATATTGTATCTGCAACATTTGCAATTTGGGCACTCTTAGGAGTTCATTGAATGCAGGATACCACAGTGAGGAAAACGAACACCTTGCCATGTATTGCACCTCAATAGATAATGAATAATGGTATTGCTCTCATGCTGTTTCAAAGCACAGTGCTGTCTCAGTAAATCTATCTGCAGACAGGTTTTTCATCAGTATGTTTTTACTAAGGAACATAGTCTGGATATTTCCAGATCTTCATACCGGTCTGTTAGCCAAATAAGATCCTATCTTTCTTGCTTATGTTTATGAGAATGCATTTTCATATTAAATTGGAAACAAATGAGTTTATTGTCATTCCTCTCTGGAGTACACATACTCCTGATGCTTGGATTTAACACAGGCTTAAGGGGAGAATGATTTGTGAGAGTCTCTTGTTAAAATATTGGAAAGACATCGCCGAGGATTTCCTCCAGCAAAGGGAACAGATTATACTTCTGTGAGCTGAATGCAAAACTACTGGGGTTTCTTTGTGTTTGTTTGCAAAAAGACATACACAAACAGCAAGGAAAACATAATTAGAATTAGTCAAACTGGTTAATGACAAAAATATGGAAAATTCCCACATTCAGAGTATTTGCTTTGCAGCAAGAAAATGTCACTCAAACATAACAAACTAATCAATTAAACTAGAAACAGGTTTCAATTTCTGAATATTTATATTAGATTTAAAAGAAAGATTAAACCTTGTGTGGTGGAATCACAGAGGGACGGAGATAATTACTAATGTTTATTTGTAGTCTATTAAGTCACTTAAATTTAGGACCATTTTACAGATCATCTAGGATGGTCACCTGTCCTGTAGTAGAAAGGTAGATGTGAATTTCTATAAATATTATCTCATGCCTGTTTACCTCACATAAATATCTCAAGCATCCTATCAAATTGTACCAAAATTATATTTAGACAATTGCATCTTTAATTTCTGTGTTCTGATTTTTACCTAAAATGATAAATTGTCCATTTCAGTATCTTCTCATACTAATAATAAAAATACCCTAGACTAATAGAAAGTGCAGGAGAGCTTAGAGTACAAATTTCTACTTATAAGTGCCCATGAAATTTGTGTAATGTTAATGAAAACATCTAGATACCAATTTAAAATTGCTGTTAACTTTCTTTAATGATCGTCTTTAGGGTAGACAAAATAGACAGACTTTTTTGTCTCCAGTCTCAAAAAAATGTTTTATGTAGTTTTTCAAAGGATTATGCCCTCAGAGCACTTATTTAGTCGGACATACATAGTGAAAAAAATCACAAACCCCAGACAACATGTTAATGATATTTATTAAAACAAGTATGTGTAGGTGTTATTTATAAATATCCACCATGAAATTTAAAGAACTACAGGAAAGAAAGAGACAAAATAAAATGAATATCAAAAATCATAGTACATTTCTTATGCAAGTATTAAAACTAGCAAAAGAACCAGGCCTAGAGTACACTCTGCATACTGCTCAGCATAGGATTATCTCAGTTCTCAGTGCCCTCATGTAGATACCTCTGAGTTAGTTTACACTTGCATTATGTTCTGAAACATAGCAACCTAGTCCTTTGTTGAAGAACTTCTCTTTCATGTGGAGTTTGGATTAATTCTTCATTAATAAACCTGTATGGAGTTTGAATTAACACATAAGATCAGGGCATCTGTCCATAGTGTGGGTGCCCCATATGGTCTGGAGAAATAGAGTATTTGTCAATTATTCTACATCATAAGTTTTTATGGTATACAAAGTATTAACGTAAGTGTAGGCTGGATGGTCAAATTGACGCAATTGTGCCTGTTCCTCAAAATTCAAACAGGTCAGGCTATATGGATGTCATTCTTTGTTTCTCTTAATATTCATCTATATGTAATCTAAATGAATGCTCTCACAGCAGGCCACATGGGTACTCTTCACATCATCTCTTCATACAACAAAATCCATTCATAAATCCTGTAGTTTGAATTACAAGTTAACCATCTGATTACAGAGTTGGTTTTCAGCAGTTTACAGCTGCTTTGCCCACTTTTAGAGTTGAAAAAAATATGTTAATGGTATAGAAGAATGATATCTAGAGTAAATTGTTATGGAAGGAAAATATACTGAGATTTGCCTTATACAAGTTGCAAACCTTGCAGCATTTCAAATGTTAGCATAACACCTTGTTCCAAATTTCTTCAAAATTGTGGACATAAAGAATTGTTAGCTTTGGTGTTATGCCTTAAAATCTGTTATTGTCACCAAAAGCCCCTTAATAAGAAGTTAAAAAAATTATCCCCAGAAACTTGTTATTTTTTCTGAATACAACTTTCCAATCCAAACCCTATTACCCAAAGGCCTGTAAGATGAGAATATGAAAGCTGGTGGCAACAAATCTAAGAGAGAGGCAAAAAAAAAACCCAACAAATCAAACCAACTAAACAAAGGGAAAAAAAAAAACAAAACAAAGAAAACAAAAAAATCCAAACTTCTGTAGTCTTTCTGCTCAGTATAACTTGTTATTCCTAAGTATGAACCATGAAGGAGCTGTTTCATTGAGGGGATTTGAAATACCATATGGACACTTTTTACCTCTAGGTCACTGTTTCAAGTATAGCTCAGACTAATAATGACAAAACTGTATCATATAATCTGCTGGCTCCGGAATGATCTTCACCAAATTATTTGACAATTCAAAAGAAATCCTAATGGACCTCAACTCATCAACTCTCAACTTACCAACGTCGTATCAAATAAAATCTTAATTGAAAACCTTAACAGACCAGCAGTATCTTCCTCGGCTTAGAAAAATCAGCACTGTTACTTCACTAGTTATATCAACAGAAGAAAAAGAGCTAAAACTTTGCATTTTGGCCAACTATTTATTTGCCAGAGAATACGGCTGCAATTATTCCCAATATTCAGTAAGTTTAAAAACTGCTATATTGGTTTAAATGAAGGTATTAAACTTCCCTTCCCACCCCCATTTTAAAGAGTTAAATAGCTATGAATTTTATTAAGCATATCTAAAGAAGCGCTAGAGTCTTGGTTCTTATTTCTTCCTGATATAAGACATTCTTCCTATAGGACATTTTCTTAAATAAAATAATTCAAAACAAAATCTATCAATGCCTTTTCAATTTAACCTTTTCTGTACTGTATGTTCTGTCTTGTATTTAGCAAACGCAAAATTGAAGCCTTTGAACTAGATATTTCACCTGTCATGTGCACTTCTGAAGCCCCAAGCCCATCAGCCCTGCTAGAAAGTTGTCTTTACTTCTCTTGGTCTGAAATAACCTTCTATACTTTCATGCATAGTGAAACATTTCTGAGAAATGGGCTTGAAAAAGTATCATATTAGGGTGTCTTATAAATGGATAGTTGGCATCTGTCTCCAGAGTAATGTAAGTCCATTTCAAAACCTTTCACAGCCTGAATAAAAGAGAGAGTTTAAACCAATTTTGCCTCAGGCCAAGATTCACAAAGGCATTCAGGATTTTGGATTTTTTTTTTTTTTTCTCTGATGAATGAGAGTTTTCTCAATGACTTTGGGAATATGCAGTCTACTTCTCAGAACTTTTAGCTAATGACCAGCTCTGAGATTAGTTTCCCTCAGTATTCATTTAATGACTGTGATACACCCCATTGGAACTCTTTGGAGTTTAAGCATTCATTCCAAACTAATATATGACAGACAGCCTTGTTTCCTAGATAGAGTGATGTTTGTTTGTCTTTATCAGAGAATTACCTTTCAGAACTTCCCTCTGGAACATAATTACTATGGAAATCTCAGCTAGTTTTCACATTCTGAGAGCACTCTAGAGCTACCTGATAGTGGAGGATGTTATTTCTTCCAGACATCCCACATCCCACACCAAATTCACTACAGGGTCCCGAAAAAATTTAATCTTTGACCCCAAACCCATTCTATCTAACTTTTACAAGAGACACAATGATTACATTTGGCCATTCTTCTTAATTAAAATAATGTTCTGTGTTTTTCCCTCTGAAAATTCTTTAATGGACTAGAATTTGTCTTTTGTGTTTCACTGGCTAACACAGGGTACTTCAGAAAGCTACCTCTCTGGCAATTGCCTCCTTATTTTTATGTGTTACAGCATGAGATTTTTAGGCTGAAAAAAAGCCTTGAAGTTTCCATTCCTTCTCAATCTACTTATACAAAAACAGAGAGGGTGCAAACACACAAAGATAACCACTACTGAATGAGAGAAAAGACCTGGTTCACAGAAAATGCAGAAGGGCTGAATATCATCTTTGCCTAGAAAGTGTAGCATCTGCTACAAAACCCAGCCTTCAGGAATCCCAGACACTAGAAAAAAAGGGGAAGGATCTCGAGAAAAGAAGACAAAAAGCTGGTGGAAAAGAATTGTGTCAGGGAATACTTAAGCAAACCAGACATACATAAATCCATCATCCATGAGGGGATACACCCACAATTTCTGAGAGCTTG
Source organism: Tychaedon coryphoeus (assembly GCA_013398595.1). Taxonomy (NCBI): domain Eukaryota; kingdom Metazoa; phylum Chordata; class Aves; order Passeriformes; family Muscicapidae; genus Tychaedon; species Tychaedon coryphoeus. The sequence goes on along the minus strand of WBND01000758.1, from coordinate 321,346 downwards.
CTGATGTCATTGAAAGGGAAGTAAATGTTATTCCTATTTTCAGACAGAGCAATGAGGAGGACCCAGGAGCTATAGACTGCTCAGTCTCAGTCCCTCTGAAGGTCCTTAAGGAGATAAACTGAAATCTAAGCTCCATTTTCAGGTATGTAAAGAAGATAGTTATCAGGAATAGTCAGCAAAGTTTCGCTGAGGGGAACAAACACACACTTGACAAACTTAATGAACTTCTACAGTAGAAGGACTATCCTGGCCAATGATGGTAGAGCAGTAGATATTATCTACTCCAATTTCAGCAAGATCTTTCACACTGTCTCCTTTAAGATGTTTATAGACAAGCTGATGAAGTATGGGATGTATAAGTAGACAGTGAGGTCCACTGAAAACTGGAAGAATGGACAGACTCAGAGGGTCACGATCAGTGGCACAGACACAAGTTGAGACCAGGTTACTAGTGGTGTACTCCAGTGGTAAGTACTTGGTCCAGTCCTGCTTAAAATCCTTCATGATCTGTATGATGGGGCAGAGTTCACCCTCAGTGACTTTGTTAATGACACCAAACTGGGAGGAGTCACTGATGGACATGCAACCATCCAGAGGGATCCCAACAGGCTGGAGAAATGGGCTGACAGGAGCTTCATGAAGTTCAGTAAGGAGCAGTGCAACAGTTAAAAGTATCCAATAGTGTTCAGTTTAGATTAATGAGTTCCAGGATTTGAGGAAAAATAATGAAGTATTGATAATTTTCAAAGTTACTTGTCCCTCTCATTTTTTCATGATCTCATTGGAATACCCACAGCTGGACCTCAGTCATTGGTCATGATTTTTCTTGATGGAATGATTGCTTTTCATCTAGACACAAAACTTTAGGCCTCTTATAGCTACACTTCTCCCTTCCTATAGCCTACCATTGGTTATAACATACAGATATATTGCCTGCTTCTCAGAGTTAATCAGTTACAAGACAACTTCCCAAATCACACAGATATTGTTTGGGGTAAACCAAAAGCAAAAAGAAGTATAAACTAAAGCATTAAATAGGTTTTGCATATATTTAAGAATAGGATTTAACACACAGAATATTGACAGATTAATTCCCTAATTCAGTTAATAGGTTGTTGAAAGCGCTTGGCCATCTCCGTTGATTGTTTTTTTTCCTGTTATTCTCTGGTTTTGAATCAGCTGAAAGTAGTACTATTTTCCAGTCATCAGTGAAAAGATGGATGCTATTTAACCAGTAGTAGAATTTGCACCAGGGCCCCTTTTCCACATGACTGAAATTCCAATTTTCTTTCCAGTGCTTAGTCAGGAATGCAGTAACTACCATTCCCTAGGAAACATCTGTATTATACTGTATTATTCAGTATATTCTGATGTTGTATTTCTCAAATGTTCCATGTGTCCAGAGCATTCACCATCTGACTGGAGCAGTCTATAAATATTCTAAGCATTCAAAGTATAACATCTGGCACACTCGTTATTAGCCTTTTATTCCACATTTTATTTATATTATAATTTCAGTAATGGCTTTTTAGTTCAGACATGATGCCTGTGTCAAAAGTACATCTTATTAGTATTCACAAACTACAGACTGATGAAATAATAATGACAAAGATTTGCTGATTATAATTTCTATGATACTGAGGATTTCAACAGATATTACAATTGTCTCCATGTTCTGTATTATTAATGATAACAGCTGCAAGTCTTGCATGTTGCAGTAGTCTGAGATGAGACTTACCATATTTTGACGTATGACTACTTAACCTAAGTTCAGAATTGGTACATTTCTTCGGAAAAGTGTTAAACTACTGTTAGCAGTTAGAAGAGGGAAAAATAGCTTTGTTTTAACTCCATCTGGTACATACTAGAAATCCAAACTGTTGCTAATAAAACATTGAATCTTATACAGAGTATATGGTAAAAAAAAGTCTGGGGAAAAAAAAAAAAAGAGTAAATAACTCTATACTTTGAAAATTGCAAAAAAAAGAAATGAGAAGATAACAGGAAGACACAAAAATAGTATCAAATTATGGTATTACAGTAACATAATGTGCTTCATTGAAAGCGTGCCTATGAAAGATGATTCTTACAACTACAGTTCCAATATATAGAGACAATTCTGTGCATAAAGGAAAAGTTTGTTTTAGTCAGAATTCCTATTAGGTCTTTAAATAGCCCCACATTATCGGGTAGAACTAATTTACTCCATACTAAAAGAAAAAGAAACCAAAAAAAAAAACCCAAAACAAACCCAAGCAAAGATAAGTACATAATTCCTGTAAGCCATTTGAAAACTGCAGGCCTACATACAAGAGAACACCGCAGATCCTTGTCAATGAATTTAATAAATCAGTTTTTAGGTAAAGTTGCAAGGAATTGAAAGTAAAGAAGAAATGACAGATGGTATATGACTAGAGACTTGCAGGAATGAAAATTTCCTGTACAAAATCTCAAGGTACTCAGAATCCCAAAATACCATTTACAGAGGAAATATCTTCTATTAACCAAAGACAGCCAACTATGTGCCAACTAGAGAAGCTGTCCTTGACGTACTTGCAAATAGAGAATTGATTGAAAAATTGAAAAATAAAGTGAAATGTGAAACAGCCACAATGAACTAGTAGAATCCAGAGAAATAGTTAATGAGTTTACTTAGCACAATGGTCCACAAGTACTGAATTTTAAGAAGAAAATTAGACTCAAATCCACAACAACTGAGGAGCCAGACAAATTTCTGAGTGGTTCCCCAGGACAGTGAGCATGACAGAAGCTTCCCAGGACTTTTCACACTAAGTCCCTGGAACTAGTCACTGAGAAACTTCTGTAGCTGATCTGCAGGAGTTGAAGTTTCCAGCTTACATGGTCCCACTGCTCCTTTTCGTGCTTAGCTCCTCTTCCTATCCTGTGTCCTTCCCCTATATCTGTATAGCAAAACCCATAGAACCCATTGTACTAATGCCAAACACTACATTAGAATAGCACATCCAAAGTTCATCCCTACAAATGCTTCTGGCAATTCGGGTTTAACTGTTCAGAGGGCAGAAAAGAGAAATGGTAAACCTAGAATTACAGAATTTAAACTCATTTAGATAATTGAGTTTTCCAGGCCAAAATAATATTGATAATAATGATATTCATATCAATATGAATAATGGCAACAACAATAATACTAACATACAGTGCATTGAAAGGATTCTGGACCGCACAGAAGTGGGTAATACTCCTGCTTAGGGCCATGAGCTCTGAAACCTTTTTTGATATTCAACCAACACCATAACATGCATGAAGACTGCCTAACATGTACTGCTTTTCAAATCTTAATGGGTTGATGATGTTCAAAACCAAAACTATAGAGGGTGTGTGGGAGGCGGAAATTGAATGTGCCTGATTGTCTTTACTTTAGTTCTGATCCAAAGACCTTTTTCTATTCAGTTCAGCTGAAAAGCTGACTAGGTAGAATGTGTCTTATTTTGGGACTGCCCTTTCATCTAGGATGCAGTCCCAAAAAAACCCCACTGTCCTCAGACTTGCCTTCTGTGAAGTAGATGCTGGTCAGAGGAGAGGTTTATTCTTATGCCCTGTCTTTCTCCTGAGGCTACAGTCATGCACACAACTTCCTCCAAGGGATTTTCTGTAATCCGTGAACTTGCCAGATAATCACAGTACTAGCTTCTCTCAGAGCATAGGCACCTGATAAGGCATATCAGAAACACTGATGTCTTCTGGGTGTTAGTAAATCCTTTTCTCCCATGGAAAGTAGTAAACAGAGCATTTATGAAGGGTGAAACTAATGGTCGGACAAATTGTTGAGCAATAATCCTGACTAAAAATAGTTTCCTCAGCAAATTAAATCCTTCAGTTTTGTGGAGAAGTTTGCATAATTCTCTGTAACATGGAAATTGAAAACCACATCTCAAAGAATTAAATGAATATATTAAGAGCACCAGGGCCCTTTCTCTGAGTCAAATCAGCTAACTCCCAAAAGGTAGTATCCATACTACTAAATTTTTATACACTCCAGAGAAAGTATGGACTCCCCTATTTGTGTATTGGCAATGGTCTGTGACCCATCTTAAGTCTCAAGAACTTAATATAAATTGTTTGGGAAATGGCTAGAGACTGAAAAACAAAACCATGCTAATAAATAATTAAAGCAATTTAAGGCATTTAGCAATATGTGTACATAAGCAATAGAGTTACAGTGCTCAGGAATGTTATTGATGCACTTTAGTGGAAACCTGGAAACTACACAATATTCCAGCAAACTTTTGCTTTTATAGGGGAAAAAAATACTAGTTTTTGTATTTCTTGGTGCACCAGATGTCACATCAGGCAAATAAATTTTGGGGATACAGGATGTTTGGAAGGAGTAACTTTTAAATTTGACATGCTGGGACTAAGAGTCATAGTAATCATGGTACAACAGAATAGTATATCTGCTGTTGTAGAGGGATGAACTCTTTGCTGAAGACCACACAGACTACAGTTTTACAGTTACCTGCTGAAGATATCGCACCAAATCAAGCACATTGCAGGGGGACAAACAGCCAGGTAGATTGTCTAAGATAGAACTTTAGACCAGGAACTTATAGAAAATTACTATATTATATTATATATATATATATATATATATATATATATATTATCTCATATTAAATAACCAAATGGAAAACTGTGGCTGTCCTCACAGCATTTTACAGAGGGCCAGTAATTGAGCATATATTGCACTAGATATTTAAATTACAGTATTAAGGACAGAAAAGCAGATTTTTTACATTTTAATAAATTGAAAACATTTATTATTAAAAATAAAAAAGGGCTACAGGGGGAAAAATTTGCAATGCAAAACCAAAATACCTCATGAACAAAAAGGCAATAGAAATAAAGGAAAATCAAAACATAGATTGCTTAACTGATAGATTGTACAAGAATATCTATAAGTAAAAATTTGAGATCTTGTCACAGTCTATGCAGTAGAACCTTGCCTCTTAAAGAATTTGCTGTCACTTTAATATATTTTAGGTTTCACAATATTACTGGAAATTTAAGGGGAAAAAATTTTAAATTGTCAGCAAAGATGAATTAATACGTATAAAGAATTTTAAATGTGTAGATGAGTGGCACTCCAACAATACACAAGCATTTCACAATGTGTATTACAAAGTTTTATAGGTGATGTACTTGAGACCCTGAGTTTATTGATTGGAATTTTGGTTACTCCAATGAACCTTGATTGCATTTGCCATTTTGCTTGATTGAGTAATAGATAATTAGACTTAAGGAAGAACATTTTATATAGCAATAGAAAGCTGTATAGTGAAAATGTCTTAGAAATGTTTCCCTGTTACTTACTTTCCTTGCTGCAGTGGAAATTTTTAGGGTTTGCATTTTTTTTTTTAAGTAAATAAAAAAATAGGTGAAAATTGGTGCTGTTTTCTGCTTTAGTGCAAAATCAAGGAAATACATCTCTGTATTTCTTATTTGACCTTTTCTCTATTGTTGTTTTTTTTCCCCTAAAAATCCCCATATTCGTCTGAACTACTCATTTAATTTAAAATTGAGAACCAATCAATCATCTGCTAGATAATATTACAAAAAGAATCTGTTCACTGGAAGTTTTATTAACTGAATTAATTTGAATTAATTTGTTGATTATGATTTCTCTTTAGTCAATGTGAAATTTCTCCTCATAAATACAATCAGAAATTTCTACCCAACCAAAAAAAAAAAAAAA
>WBND01000758.1:289543-315600 GCA_013398595.1 Tychaedon coryphoeus | reverse complement strand
ATTATGAATAGAAATCAAGGAAGAAAAAAAAAGAATTTGGAAATATGACTTAAAAATATCTAGCAATTCTTCAAACTATAAGGGACAACATTTATTAGTAAATGCAGGAATTAGGAATCTCATGCATATACAAACACTTTTTTTTACATATATACGTAGGTAATATGCACCCTTTTATCAATTCCTAGCGTAGCTGTGATGTTTGGAAACTTTGTATTCTGGCTAACATGAAAAAGCCAAAGAAGGAAAAATTAAAAAAGTTTCTATTAGTAGGAAAAAACATTATATCAAAGAGCATCCTTTAGCAATAGTATTGATAGGGTGATGGAACAAAACTTTCTCTTACCTCATATCCCTTTTTTCCTTTCTGCGAACAGAAAACATGCCTGGGAACACAGACTTGGTTTGTGGTTTTTATTTATTTGTTGGATTTTTTTTCAGCTTATTATAACTTCAGTGATAATTTTAGAATCTTGAAAATATTTTTATTCCATCTCTAATGTGAACATGTAGCATCAACTTCATCCTGTTTTGTGAGCATGGGTATATTACCACAACGTTTATTCTCAACTTCTGTCTCATCTTTTCTTCATTTTATTTTAAACTTCTCCTTTTAAACTTTTGTCCTTTCCTTCATTATGATACAAGAATGGTATACTTTCCCCACAGATACATTCTTTGTCCCAAATAAAACCCTTTTAGCTCGCAATGGCCACAGATATCCAACTCAGGATATTCTATCTCTCTGTAGTTCTATAATATTATTAATAATCCATCAGACCTACTCAGGGCAGGAACCCAAGACAAGGATTGTTCCTTATTATACCAATTTGTTGGGATGATTTTTTATTTAGTTAGTACTTTTGTTGCATATTTCATACAACAATTATAACTGAATAATTATTGCAGTTTGTCATCTCGTCTTCATTTAAGCAAAATTTTGATTTAAGCAAAAATGGTTTCATATACATATTTACAATGGTATAAACTGGTATTACTAGAAAAAAACTAAAATTAAGTCAGCTGAGAATGTGGACTTGATTCTGTGGATGACATTTAGTAGTATTCTCCAGATGGTTTATATTACTCTTAGAACAGAACACAGCTGTAAACTCAGTTTAGTGTTTGCCATTAAACCAAATTCATGACTACTTTGTACAGAAAAGCCACTGAAGTACTTCCAGTAAATCAGTGAATCTGGTCCTCAAGTTTGCAAAAATGAGAGCCAAACACACTCCTTCATAAGTCAATATATTTTGTTTCTTTCTTTTTCCATTTGTATCACTAATGGAAAGGGATTGGGATTCAAATGCCTGTTAGTAGTTATCAATTTCCACTCTACATGGTCAACAGCTTCTTTAGTGTAGGTATTTTCTGTGTGTGCTACATACATTTGAGCCAGGTGGGTGGTAAATGGGCTTTACCAGGGGTTGTACAGTAAGATTCTACTCTCCAAACAGAAGGCTACTGCTCTTTTATGAAAGGGACAGAATTTGCTTTATCAATTCACCTCAAAAGAATAATCTTCAATCTTCCAATCCTTCAAATAAAATATAAATATTTTATCTTTAAAGCTCTTTTGGGATTAGAGTGATACAAGTTATGTGACTGTCCACTACCTGTTTGGATCCGACCCATGAAACTGGGAGACCAAAGATGACATTTTGCCGCCTCTGGATCTAGTTCTAGAGTTTCTAGTGCCTGCTTTACCATCACAACTTACTAGTCCCTGACAAGTCTTGATGCATTTTGATTAACATATGCACAAAATATTTCATATATCTTCTGCTCAAACTGAATATGAAAGCTAATTTCTGCAAAATTAGTGATTGTAACACCTTTGACTTTATGTGCTGGTTTTAACACTAGCTGGAAATTAAACTCCAGATAACCCACTCCCCCTTTCACTCTTCAATCTACTGAAAGTGCAAAGCAATGGAATAAGAAAAACATAATAACAGCAATATCAATAGTAAAGGTATACAATAAGAGAAGGTTTTTTACCCACAAAAAGGTGTTTATCACCAATAAGATACAAAAGGTGGTGGATGACCTGCATGGGTCATACCCATGTGACTTCCCCATACAAAAGCAACATGGCAACCATTCCTATGCACCATACCAAATGGCCACTGGGAACAAAGGAAAGATGGCAGGGCAGCTCCTGCAGTTAACGTGTGTGTCCGCCCCTGCCCCCGCCCCCAACTCCCCCCAGCCAAGCTTGAAAAAAATTACAAACAAAGAAACCCCCCAAAATCTGGGTAGCCCGAGTTGGGTTGCATGGCTGCTCCACTGTGGCTCAGTTTTGCACAGGTCCCTGTGCTGCTGCTTCTACTGCTTCACTGCTCTGGAGGTTGTTCCCACAGGTCATGGCCACTTTCCCATTGTTCCACCTTCATTTTTACTTGTTCAGGCTTGGCTTGATGGGCTTGGCTGGGCTGTCGTTGCCCTTGCCAGTTCTTTCCCCATGGAAGCCTCTGCACCAGAGCTGTTGGGTCAGCACTATTGTAGATTTAAATTTTTGATGGTATCATTTCAGCACCACAACCCATAGCTGCATTCCAGAGAGAAAGGGAAGGGGAGTGGTAGTATGGCAGAGGAACTGGGCCTGTAGGGCCTGACCCTGACTCTCCTTTTGCTGGAGAGAGAGAGAGAGAAAGAGAGAAAAAGAGAGAGGGAGAGAGGCACACTCATTTTCATCCTGGATTCACACCTCCCAGTGATGATTTGAGTGATATAAAATAACAATTGAGACAACCACACCTTGCCAAGCTCCTCTCTCCTCTCTGCAATCAGGACACTCGACAATTGCTTGGTGCCTTCAGAAATTTTCTAGCGCCCTGAAAAATAAGAGATTTCTTTGACTAAGCAATCTGAGTTGCAAATGACAGTCCAGTAACAGAAAATAACTGTCATAGTGATGGAAAAGACAAGATCAATTACTTATGTTCTAGTTACATGGATGGAGACATTATATTCTAAAATAACTGATGATGCTGGCAGAATTCCTCCCCAGGCACACAACAATGGTCATTGAAATTTGCTTCAAAAGATTGTATGAATCAGACATCTATATGTTTTCAATGCCATAATATTTTGTTGAATGTAGGGCAAAGATGACTATAGAAACAGCACAAGCCTTTTTGATTTTACAAGAAGTTAACATTTTCACATTAGACAAAAGTTAAGCAAAATACAATTAAATGCATTTTGGCTCCTCTTCAGATGAAACTAATTCTTGAAAAGTGGGAAAATGGAAGTCTTTGATATTTTAATGTAATGAGGTAAGGTAAACATCTAATATCGATGGGCATAGCTGAGACTACAGAATGTATAGCAATTCACAGCAAATTTCAAAACGTACATTATTAAATGGGTTCTTCACATTACTTCACCATGTATTTCAGCAGGAAAGATAGTTTTTATTCAAAATTTTCTAGAGGAAACAGACTTCTCTTTATGTTCTTATTACACCTTTTTTTCCTTTCCACATACTGCAGATGAAAACAAATAATTTAAATTAACAAACTGAAAAAAATTTAAAAAAGGCCTTTTCAGAATGCTGCTTCAGGTCTTTCAAATTATAAAAGTGCTTTACATTATAAGATTGCTCTAGTCTCTGAACATGGATCCCAGTCTGAGAGATTGAAAACCTCCCTGAAGTTGGAAGCACTTAAATAATTTAGACTAAATTTAAATTGTCGTACACTTTATAAGCCCGGAACCATAGTCACATCTTTACTGGAAAGCTTATAAAAATTTGAAATGCTCCAATAATTTTAAATCTTGTAGAAGCCTAGTACCTTCCAAATTAAAGTGCTAATAAAAAAAAAATAGCACTGAAATTTAAATCTCTATATGCAGTGCAGAATGATTTAAAATTATTGAAGTCTTTCAATTTTTTATGAGGTCTCTATGTAGAAGTGAATCAAGCAGCATTTTTAGTACAATGGAAATAAGTTACAAAATAAACATAGAAAAACTGTCATCAACATAGCAGTGTAGTAGGAGAACTCTTTCAGGGTGCCAAAGAAGCTTTGAAAGATCAACTGCAAACTGAAAATTGAAGCAGATACAGCCTTCTGCTTAAAACCTTTTCATTGGACCCAGGAGATACTTTAGGTTCTGATTTTGTGCAAGCTATTTAATGTCTTAAAATTTCCATTTCCCCCTTTCTTATTTAGATAGCAAATTCATCGGTACAAGAACTTTCTTTTTTTGTAACTGATATTCAGTAGATTAAATGTGGATATCTACCATGTCAAAATCCATATCTAACCTAGTTATCCCAGTACTGCTTCATAGTCAGTAGAGGGAAATATATTATTTTCAAAGGCTATTCACATAATTGTAAACCTTTCAATAAGGAATAGATCATATCCTGAAGAAGCCTATTAGTCTCCATCGACAGTAAGAGGAGCCTGAAGTCACTAGTTTAGCTATTGATTTCAGTACCTAAAGTTAAGGGAAATGCAGCCAACTTGTTGTTATCTTGTCTGATTATTAAAACTTGCATGTTTTCTTGCAACACCTATTATTAATAGCTAGAAAAAATTTCAAATGGGTGATCTTAAGTCTTCTGAATCTACAAGTGTTCAACAGTGAAATCTTTAGAAACAGTGAATATGCAGAGACATCTAAGTCATATTCATAGATCCATTCCTGAAGTGAAAAGATGAAAGAAAATACATGGATCATCTGTATCTAATTAGATGGTTTCTTCTTTCCATAATATTCGCAGTAGAAAGGATTGAAGGAAGAAACATATCAGGTATTTCATGCACTTTACCTGTAAGGATGAATAATTTTCTTGCAGAATTAATGATAGGAAAACCTGAAGAAAATCCAACGACTTCCACTGACCTGATTCAATCTGAGTTTCAGTAATAGACTGAGATTACTTTGCCGGATGACAAAATCCTTCTGACAGCTGAAGAAGAATTCGAGGTAGAGAACCAAAGGTTTTCACAAAGACAGAGTTCACCACACATGGCAAGTATGAAACATCCTCCTACTAAATGTAAAAATCCATGGCAGGAGGTGGCTGACAGCAAAGAATCCCAGGAAATTAATGTTTCATGTTGAATGTAACCTACTGCCTGCTGAAGAAATCCAGTAAGGGTGATAAGTTTTTAAAATTTGGAGGTGGTTATGGTGCGGTGAGGTGCAGAGCACTGCAAGGCCATGGGTGCTGCTGTTCCAAGACCCAGTCATTTCTCCTCAGCTGCCAGACCCTGGGCCAGGAGTCCCTTGCATGGAGGGGCTACAAAAAACACACCCAGGCACAGGGGCTCTCCAGAGGGATGGCCAGACACTGCCATGAGGGCAACTCCACAGCACACCAGGGGTGAGAGGGTGTGTGAGAGTGGCACAGCGTTGGAACAGGCTGCCCAGGGAGCTTGGGGGATCTCCCTCTATAGAGGCATTTAATACCCATCCAGACACATTCCTGTGTACACTGCTCTAGGTGACCCTGCCTTGACAAAGGGGTTGGACTGGGGAATCTGCAGAGTTCCCTTCCAACCCTAATTCTTCTGTGACTCTATTAGAGTTACTTTTGCTCTCTGCTGCTCTACCCTGCTGGGAACAGTGCCGGAAGGTGTTTAAGTAAGCAGCTGGCCTAATCTCAAATGCTTTTGTCAAGGCTTTATGGAAGCACAGAAACATACGGGTTAAGAGGATCCTCTTTTACTCTACTGTGTGGAACGAAGCCAGAGACACAAAACATGGAGATACAAAGCAGCTGGTGATGTGCCCCATGTTGACAACTATGTGTCACAAAAGAGTGGTTTAGGGGCCACTTTAGTATAAGGAATCGCCAGAAAAAGGTATCAGCAAAAGCAGGGTTAATATAGAGTTCCTTGGCAAGGTTCATTCCAATACTGCCTAGATGGTAAAAGCACGCAGAGAAAAAGGAAACAAATATCCTGCATCCATTGGTACAAACTGAACTCAACTCAAAAATTATCTGTGCAGAGATTGAGGGAAAGGGGAAGGGCAAGGATAGGAAAGTGTGGGTATTCAAAGGGTTAAGGGAGACTCTCCCACAGAGTGGCAAGATTCAAAGTGGTTTTCCTTGCCAAACATAGCCTCAGACTCGACTGCTGAGGCTGCAAAATGTACCCACATGGGAATGGAATGGAATGGAATGGAATGGAATGGAATGGAATGGAATGGAATGGAATGGAATGGAATGGAATGGAATGGATGGGATCCCAGGATCCAGCCCAGCCCAGCTCTCCCAGGGGCCAGCCAAGGTGCAGGGGATTCTGGGATGGTCAGGGCCAGCACAGGTGTGTCCAGGCTTATTACTCACCGTGGCTAAAAACCACTGGGGTGTGTTTCTGCTCTGGCTCCTGAGCACTGCCTGGCAATTCAAGGGAAACTGCACTCAGGGAACAGACCCATTGAGGCCCTGCCTGGAGGGTGAGGATATCTCAAGGGGTAATAACGTGCCCTGGTCTTGGGGGAGCTGTGACTGAGCTCTCCAATGCAGAGGGCTCAGGTGAGGCCTATGGGGCTCCCAGGGGAGAGGTGGCATGTGAGCCCAGTGAGATGCAGGGAGAGCTGCCAGGAAAGCTGCCATCCCTGGTCCTTGGGGTCCCAGCTGCTGCAGCCCTTAAAAGACCAAAGGTATGGAGAGGTAGAAGGACATGAGGGTTGGTGCTCACAGAGTTGTCTCAGTTGGAAGGCACCTGGAAGGATCATCCAGTCTGACTCTTTCAGAGAGCAGTCTGTAGAGGGATGGAAGCTGCATGGTGCCAAGGGCCCTGCCCTTCCGAGGGGGTGGGCATGGGCACAGCTGGGCAGGCTGGGAGGGCAGGTGCAGCCCAGAGTCTTGTGGCAGTGGCCAGTGGAGCCAGGAGTGGCCAGTGCTGCCCACAGCAGCTGCTGGACCTGCCAGTGTCCGGAAGGTTCTGGAAGGCTCTCCATGGTTTTGGCAGTTGCCATAGCGGTTCCTATGACTGCTTTGACTGCTGCTGGCAGTCAAAGGCTGTACTTGGAGCCTGGCACCTCAGCACTGGTTCTTAAGGTAACTAAACCTCACGCCCTTGTTCTGTTCCCCCAGCCCACACTGGCCGTACTGGGAGGCTGAGGTTTGACCCTGAACCAGGGACTTGAGGAGATGTTGTGGCTGTACTTGGCTCAGTGAGTCCCACTGTGCCGTAGAAGCTGCCAGGGAAGTGGGGGTTGTTACACAGCGGGGCCTGGTGCCAGCAGGAAACCCACTGGGAAAGCCTCACTGGCTTTCCTCACTGGCTCAGGAGGGCCCTGTGCCTCCCACTGTTGGAGGTTGGGGCTATCCAGGGAGCTGCCACCATGTACATGGCCTCTTCTCAAATTATTGTTGGGCCTCGCTTACCCACCCCACAGGTCCCTGAGTCCCAGGAGGCTTGGGGTGCATGGGAGGTAGGAAGGGGGCTGTTCCCAGATAGCTAAAGGAACATTCCATACCATACGGCATTATGCTCGGCACATAAGCTGGACAAAGAAGGAGGAAGGGGATGCACATGTTCCATTTTTAATTCCAAAATCACAGTTATACTTGTTGGAGCCATACTTCCTGGAGATGATCGAACGCCTACTTGCCCAGGGGAAGTGGTGAGCGACTTCCTTGTTGCTTTGCTTATGCACATGACTTTTGCTTTAGCTGTTAAACTGTCTGTCTCCAGTCATGAGTTTTCTAATTTTTTGTTTTTCCAGTTCTCTTCCCTAGTCCACTGGTGGGAGGGTTAGTGAGTGAATGGCTGTGTGGAGCTTAGCTGCCAGCTTGATTTTAACCATGACAAGTTACCACAGAAATATGGAACATAAAAGGAACTATTGTAGATAAATGTTTTATTTGTTCATCTTTCAATTTATTACACAAATAATTCCAGGAAAAATAAATTCATAATTGGAAAATTAAGATGACACTTTCGTATGGTAGAGGAAAAACAGTATTTTGTGTGATTTGACATTGGAGATTACAAGGCTACAGATTGGGCAAGATCATATATTTAGCAAATTTAATAAATCAAATCAATAGAATGTTAGGGAATAAATTAGCACATCAAGAGTATTACACACTGTTACAAAGGAAAAAGTGCAAGCAATCACCTACATAACCATTTGCACTGCAGCAAGAAAGGTTCCTTCAAGAAAGGAACTTCTTATTTTCTGTCACGTCAGACATTGGCCAGTGATCACAATTTATTAGATGAATAATAGGTTGCATAATTATGGCCAAATAGAGATGTATGTGTCCTATTAAATGCAACTTTGTCTTGGCATAGATAAGGAAGGTCATCAGAAAGAGGCATTTCTGGTCTTTTTTGCAAGTATCTTTTATAAACTTAAATGTGAGACAATGTGATATTATATGCATTAAATATTTTTGAGTAGGAATAAAATCTGTTGCTTTTCCTTCACAGCTGAAAATCCTTAACATATTAAACTAAAGAAACATTTTCAGCGTGAGATGTCTCTCATTCTTTGGCCTAAGTAACCTTTTTAATGGTGTGGTACTAATGGAGGCTACTTCAGCGAGAAGGGTTGACACACCATGATTTCAGAATGAATTTTACTCTCAGTCTTAAGAATTGTCCTTTGAAATATGAGACTTGGAATGTATGGAAAGTATGCCAAAATTAAGTGAGACTGATAAAATCAGACTTAGTAAAATGAATATCTGCATGATGTGAGTATTTATGCTCAAGAAGACAACAAAGTCCTTTGAAGACCACTACAAGGAGAATCTTCCAGCTTAAATTTAACTAAAGGGCAGAAAATTACCATCTGGATACCTTCGTTTTCTCCTTCATTGCAGTGCTTACATAGCATTAAGGCCAAGACAGCTGACCCCAATTGATCAACAAGATATTCTATTCCATATGGTATCATTCTCAGCATATAAAGCTAGGGGAAGAAGAAGGATGTTTGGAAGGATGACATTTTTCTTCCCAAGTACCATTATGCTTGACGGAGCCCTACTTTCCCGGGAATGGCTGAACACCTGTCTGCCAATGGGATAAGGTGAATGAATTTCTTGTTTGGTTTTGCTTGTGTGGAGGACTTTTACTTTAGCTTTTAAGCTGTCTTTTTGTTGACCCATGAGTTTTCTCTTTACCTTACTGATTTTCTCCCCATCTCACTGTGGAGGAGTGAGTAAGGGGTTCTGTGGGACCATGCTGTTTCCTGGGGTTAAACAACAAAACTGTCCTTTTCCAATTTTTAGCTGATAAGACTGGCTGACCAGTCATCTTTCTCCATCTGCTTTTATTAAAGTTCATTGTCTAGGGAATTAAAGTGGATTCATCAGTCTATCTGTACCTACTATCAACCCCCACAGCAACCTGAAATGCATTGGTTATAACATCCACATTTTTCAGTACAATATGAATACTGAGGACATTGTATTTCTTTAAAATGTTCAAGGTAGCCCCTTTTTCTGCCCAGAGTGTAATCTCGACATGGAACATTATAAATGAGCTGTGGATTGCTCATAATTTTTGTAAATATTTTTCTCAAGAAAATGCATTGAGGGTCCTAAACAAAAATGAGTATTATGGGATGAGAAGAGATATACAAATATTTTTGGGAATTAAATATATTCAGTTAGCTCAACTATTATTTATGGCAGTCTTACTTTTCATTCTTCACAAGCATTCAGACATTTAATCAGAAATTCAATAAAAGAACTCTTTCACGTCTCATACTGCTAGAATGTGTCAGAGCAATGCAATGCCCATAATGCCCACATGCTGATCAGTTCTTCTTTTTCTGAAGTGTCCATATTAAATAAAACTATTTGGCACATTTCAAAACACATTTTCAAAAGTTCATAGGTATCCTGCGGCACCAAGGAAAATATCATACTGTACTTGCTGAGCTGCTAAGTTGCCATTGAATCTCATTTTATTGTTCCAACAGCCAGTGATTTAAAAAAGCCACAAACTTCAAAATTACCAGAAGTACAACTGAAAGGTATAATTGTGTTTGATCTTGAATGTGTATGTAGACAGTGTCAAGGAGTATTTCTCAATAATTAAATCTGACTTGAACAGACACAAGCAAGGACAGACTTTTTTTTGTGTTGTTAAAATTACTTCAATTTCATTAACAACTTATAAGATCATAGTGGAAAAATTAAAGGAAAATTATGTTATTTCATTTTTAATTTGTGTACTGCATATTGAATTTTTTCTGCTTCTAAAGGTAAAAAATGTCAAAACTACAACATCTACAACATGAGATATTTTAGTCAATGTTTGCTAACGCCATATGGAAATCTAAAATCTTAACTTCTTTTCCTTCTTTTTTGATGTGAAAAATGTTTTTTTGCAAATATGGCATTATAGGTAATGCAAGTGAGAGTAAAGAAATGTTTCATTCCAGTTTTCTAACACTTTAAAACAAGATCAAGCTTTCAGAATCCATACTGTAGTAATTTTACATATACATATATCATAGAATATTCTGATTTGGAAGGAATTCACAAGGATCATTGAGTCCAGTTCATGGCCCCACGCAGGATACCTCAAGAGTCACACCTTGTGCCTGAGAGCATTGTCCAACTGCACCTTGAGCTCTGTCAGGTGCAGTTCTGTGACGACTTCCCTGGAGAGCCTGTTCTAGTGTTCATCTCTGGGTGAGGAATTTTTCCCTAATATCTGACCTAAATATCCCCTAAAACAACTTCATCGTGTTCCCTTGAGTCCTGTCACTGGTTCTCAGAGAGGAGAGATCAGTGTCTGCCCCTCCTCTTCTCCTCACAAGGAATTTGCAGACTGCAATGAGTTCTCTCCTCTCTTTCTCCCCTCTCTCTTACCCCTCTTCTCTTCCTTTTCTCTTTTCCTCTCCTTTCCTCTCCTCTAGGTTGAACAGACCAAGGAACTGCAACTGCTCTTCATGGCTTCCCAAGGCCTTTCACTATCTTTGTTACCCTCCTTTGGACACTTTTTTGCAATTTACGGTCATTCTTATATTGTGGTGCCCAAAACTGCAGACAGGACTTGAGCTGAGACCACACCAGTGCAGATGAAAGCAGGAAAATCCCCTCCCTCAGCACACACATGCACACATGCATACAGAAATGTTTACGAAATAACAAAAAAAAAAAACAAAACAAAAAAAACAAACAAAAAAACAAAACAAAAAAAACCCAAAACAGAATCAGGCCCTTCTAGTGTATTTAAGTCAGTGATTTTGCCCTGGTCTCTTTCTAGCTTAAATTTCCATCAAATCTCTGTAATCACTCTAGATGTATGGTAGTGAAGGAATAGTCCTCACCTTTTTCATTCAATTCCTGACTTCATTTTATATGAAACTGACGTTTGCTCTAATACTCATATCCTTGTCTTTGTACAAATTAAAGATATTTCAAAAGCTCAGCATAACTGCAGTTTCTGCAGAAATCTGGATAAATGCCAGTGTTAAGTGGTATTGAATCAGCAAAAATGTCTGAAGAATTGTGAACAAATTTGTCAAGAGATAACAGTCATAATCCTAGCTTAAATTTAGGGTCACAGCTGCTCTGTATTATCAGCAGAGTAGAAGGTGAAAGGAAGCCAAGGCACATATGTCCACTTGTCAAGCAATAAGTACTTGAAACCAGAATGATGTCTCACTTGCATATGTGTTTTATATGTATGCACTTTTATGAATGTAAAGAGATATTTTCTAATTTAACCTTATCCCTTCCCTGTCTTTTTGTTAGATTTCAGTCCTAATAACTCTACTCCATAAAGGAACTGTTACAGGAGTGTCTTCGCCTGCTGGCAATGGATTTGTGATGATCCTAGCTGGTGTCAATTATTTTTATGAATACAGAAACATAGAGCTGTGAGATGAGGTAGATGAACTTAGTAGAATGAAGAATAGAGTAGGATAATCAATGAAAGGCAGTACTGGCAGAGATCCCTGGTCATCTATCTGCATAATTAAAAATATCTCTCTTATTTAAGTGTAGCCAGCCCAGTATTCCATCATTATCTAGAGATGCCCTTCTAGGCATACTGAGAGTCATAAAATTCTTGGGCACTGTGAAACAAGAGGGTCCCTAGTTCATCATCAAGTCCTATTAAGAAAAACAAACCAGATATTCCTAAAAATTTTTTCTTTTCAGTGCATACACCAATCATTCTTCGAACATGTTGGTTGTAGAGCATAGTCAGTATTTTCCACTGACTTTACTGTAGGAATTGTATGAAAGTCTACTTTCTGCTTGAACAAAATAAAGTATTTTACTGTTTTGCATTCCATGTTATCATGGGAACATGAAGTAATGAAATTCATCTCCACTACTCTAAAATATTCATAGTTAGTGAAAAGTTATGTTTACTTTCGGGTGATATTCATTTCATCATAAATGTCAAAAATTTTGCTCTGCAAATATCTGTTTTTTTCCTCCTTGAAAAGAGTCCAGAAAAGAAGTTTTAGTGATGATAATGTGTGCATTCCAATTGTTTGAGTATGGGAATTCAGGAATTTAAAAATGCTTCATCTTCTTGTACTGGAGCACTGTATTCACAAAAGGAAGAAAAGTGAACTCTGACTATGTAGCCTAGTGATCACATCAGTCTGGGAGCTAAGAGTTCTGTTTGATTTTTCTTTTTTTTCAGAGATTAAAATGAAAATAACACTTGAAGGAAAGACCTGAAGGCATGTCACTCTTCCCCTTGGCTATATTCTATTAGAGACACTAAGCATTTTAAACTGCCATTTCTTTATCTTCATTATGAGACAATCTTGGATTTTGAAAGTGTTCATACTCTTCCATAAAAGTCTATAGCTGATCATCATTGTATAGATGAGGATATATTTTTAAAAACTATTTCTTTAGTGTCTAAGTAAAGGATAAATCATCTGCATTCTCCTGAAATACTTCAGTAGTTCCTAAATGTTTCTGAAACCTGTTCTTCAGTTATTAAAAATAAGTGCAGTAACTGATAGCTAAAGCTGTTTCTTGTAGTAAAGAAATTAATTGATTAAATATATAGAATTGCATTTCTTATGCAGCTTTACACATGCCTTTTCCTATTTTCATGGTACTAAAATTGATTTCTTTGTTGTTATAGATGAAGAATCTTTTAAAGATACAAGTGCAGAAAAACAGATCAAAGTTCACCTTTGGTCATGATAGCTTTTTCTGATGGATTTCTGTATACCTAATTGGAGACTATGAGCAACCAAGTATTTTTGAGTAAAGACTGCATGAGTGTGAATAAGCTGAATTAGGTTTTTTTTTTTTTTCTACAATGCTGTGGTTTAAAGGCTTTTTGGTTGTTGTGTTTTTGTTTTTGTTTTAGTTTTCCCATAATAATTCTTCCTTATCTAACTATAAAAAAGTAGTGACTTGTAATACAACATTGGCAAAGGTAACTAGTCAAACCGTAAATTGGATGGTGTTTTTTGTGCTGTTGTTTTGGTTTTTTTCCTCTCTATTATTCTTTTGGACTAAATCTGATAATTAGAAATTGAAAAAGGTGTCCTAAGTACCAGTAATCATAGTAATTTTGACAAAATAGAGAAACAATGAAAAAATAATAAAAAATATGACTCACTCAAGATACTGGCTGATTTATGTTTTATTTCAGTCTATTTGGAGAACAGACATAAAAAGTTTAATTTTTATTACATTTTTCAAGGGACTCCACAGTTTGTAGCTGAACTGAGTTGTCACAGCTACTGAGGGTCAGTCTAAAGAGGATGCCCTAGCTGGAAGTTTTTTTTGTCTATTCAAGGTTTGCAAACATATGGCATTTCCCTTACCTTCCATGTTTCCATATTGCACTGTAATATTACACAGGCATCTTGGGCAACGTTCCAGTCCTAGATAGCCATTTGGAACTTCTAGCATTCATCCTGACCCCATATGAACCATGCAAAAGTCATAACTTGTTACTATTCCTTATATAATTGGAATCTGCTTGACTTATGCCATTAGCTATCTCCTTGTGTTAAAAGGGATCTCTGTATAAAGAAGTGAAGTCACACAAAAATAGATTTTTTCCTGTGCCTCTCAGGATTCGTGTATATCTTTGTAATAAATTTCATCTCCTTGCATTGCTTCAGTTTTCAGTCTAATTTCCTTTCTACAAACTTTACTCCAGTTGCTAAAGCTTTTTGATGTCTTCTATGCTTCTTGCATCAACTACTGATCATCTGCCTGGAGGCTGGTGAAAGTGACCCCAGATCATTCTAACTAAGAGAAGTAAAGAAGGTGTTGTGTTCCAATGTGGGGAACAACAAGGAGTTCTTTTAATAATGGATGATGGGGAACAGAATTAAGCCAAACGAGGCAAACGTTGTATCTGAGAACTTTTTATTGGTAACAAAAAGACAAAATGAGGGAGTGTTACCCTACAAAAGAGGGCTAGAGAAGACAGAGCAAAAGAAAGACAAAATGGGAGAGAGGGAGAGGGGAGACAGAGAAAAAAAAAAGCATTACCACTGGAGATCGGGGAGTGCCATCCATGTCCCAAGGTGGGACTGTGCACTCTGCCTGCCTATGGATGGCCCCGTGGTGGCAGGCGGTCGGACACGAGGGGAGGGGGATCGGGCAGGAGGGCCAGGAGCCTGGACAGGGTTGTGGTGATGATCACGGTGGTGGGGCAGGCTTGAAGGTGGGCAGGGTGGGACACAGGTGGCTCAGGCAGGGACTCGGAGCAGGTCAGGGACACAGGGAAGCAGGGCAGACACGAGGGAGAGCAGAAGCCAGCGAGGGCAGGAGAGCTGAAAGTCAGGAATCCAAAAGCAAGTTTCAAAAGTCCCAAAGAGTACAGAGGCAAAGAACAGAACAGTCCCCAAAGAGCCCCCAAGTCTTATGATGCAGTTACTTCTTATGCCCCTGGCTCCTCCCCTAGTCTGCCTGCTGACAGGAGACCACTGGCCCAGTCCAATGTCCCAGTGCAGTCCATCAGCAGAGACCTTTTGCCATCTGACTGCAGAGAGGCTCTGGGGTACAGTGTCTGCGGGGTTCCCCTGCTGATTGCCTGTGCCATGTGAGACAGGAACTGCTGGCCAGGCAAAGTGTCTCCAGAGACAAAGCTTTCCTCTATCTTCTCCTGGCTGCCTCCTGAACATGGCAACCCCTTCCCCATGTGCCTCTGACAACCATTGTTGAGGCATAACAAAACTCATTGGCTCCTCACAGAGGGGGAGAAAGGAGGCTGTACATTGTTGTGTGACTGCACAGAGGGAAGACTGAGAAAACAGTGGCTTTTCTGCCATCAGAAATAAAAAATACTTCTTATCAAATAATACACACAGTGTTTCTTTTGGTTCTTTTTTTTTTTTTTTTTTAACTGGAAAGAACTTAGAACAAGTTTCCAGAACAAAATGCATCTATTACCCACTTATCTAAGAAGCCAGACAGCCAAACTCAGCCCTCTGTCTAAGGTCCGGAGGATTTCCTATGATCTCCATCTTCCCGAGTAATTACTTTTGACATACAAAGTATTCAAGTAGAGTAAATAAACAAATTAGTTCTCTACTATCTTTCATGTATGTAATTTTTGAAATTTGTAAATAAACAGAGAATAATAAGGATGAGTTCTCTTTCTCAAATTTTCTGTCTTCAGCCTGGTCTTCTGAAGGAAGAAGACTTATGAGTTCTCTTTTTTGTCTAAATCCACCTACCCCTATAACTTTTCAGCTGAGTTATGCTAAAAATGAGAGAAATGTTAGGGTATCAAACACAAATTTCCTATCAGTGATCATAAGAATGATCCAAATTTTAGTGTCTCCTTTAAACAGCTGACAGAACTGAACAGCTAGCATAAGAGTACTGAAACAACATTAGTATGCATATAGGCAGTCCAGAGCTCCCATTGAGCACATGGGTAAACCCACAAATTATGCAGGTGATATCATGAATGAAAATGAATTGGGAAAATGTTACACAGATTTTTTTGAAGAGATTTCACTAATTCGCCACTCATAGGAAATATTTTATTTAAATGCTTATTTAGGTTCTTCACTCTAAGTTTTACTTGATTTCTTGCTTAAGCCAGAGAAAATGAGAAAGTTCTTTGTGGCTTCTGTTCTCATACTTCCCAGACTCTGAATACAAACTGATGAAGAGCAGCTGTGATTTGTGCCAAGGGCAGAAGGTCTTCAGGCTCTGTCTAGACAGTCTTTTCCATGCTTCTATAATCTATTACAGTGTCCTGTTTTGCAGATTGGCATCTAGTATATATTAGGGCACCTGCTATTGGAACATCCAAGTGGGCTTTCTTAGTATGGAAACCATACAAAGTGGATTTTCTTTGTAGGGAAAAAAGAGCTAGCATGTAGTTTATTTTGAGTTATGTTGCTCTGACATAGGATTAATATGGAGCAAAAGCAGCTCTGGAACTTGAAAACTACAGTCTTAAGTATGTATCTAAATATAGAAATTAAATAAATATCCAAACTAAATATTTGTCTATTTTATAGTAAGGAGGGTACAAAAAATTTTATGGCATTTACCATATAGAATACTTTATAAAGACCTATATTTCATGTCTTTTAGTACCTAAGTTATCTCACTAAATGTTAATCACATTGAACAAAACCATGGAAAGGACGAGAGAAGCAGTGATGGGTGAAGGAAACCTGACAACATAGTCAGTGAAAGAGTATACTGGCTCAGCGACTTCTTTGACTACTAAAGGACAATTATTATATCATCTTCCTGGGTGGGAAGCTTACCAAAATGAGTCAGCAATATAAATTCCCCAGAAAACCATGCAAACTAAAAGAGGTTATTCTCTAAAGGACAAAGGACTTCTTAAAGGATGCAGTTAGAAGAGGGAAAAGAGTCACTTTTTGTCACATACAAAGTCACTTGTATGTAAGAAACCTGTTGGTCAATGCATTTCTATGAAATCTTCTGCTGATAACTGAAATCTGTCCTCTCTTCTTACAACACTGTTCCTCTTTCTGGCTGTGTCTCTCTGTCCTCTATGTTTGTATGTACACAAGTCACTAGAGAAGTTCAAATTGGACCAACCACTGTTTATAGTAAGGGGTGTGAGTAACCTTTTCCAGAAAGGCTGGCCATGGGCCTGATACCCAAGGGTTCAGATTCAAGGAAGTGGAGGATACCAGGCTCTGGGCCAAGCTACTGAAAAGAAGCACATTGTGCATATTATGCAAGTAGCTTTAAACCAAATCAGCTGGAAAGGTGGAACAGAAATGGGTGTGCTTTTCATGTTTATACCACTGCTGTTTTTATCTATGTGACCAGCTGTATTTGTTTGTGAATTAGGAATATGTGCTCAGACTCATTACTGGCTGAACCTGGGAATGTGAAGCCAAAGCAACCTCCTATCCATCTGGCAGGAATAAGAGGACATCTGAAATACGTGGTGTTATATGTGCCAGGGAGCAGCAGAAATGAGTTATTCTGCAAGGCAATGCAAGTCAGAAGCTGAAGGTGACAGCAAAACAGGCAGAACATTGACAAAAACAGCAACTGAGTTATAAGAGCAGGTCTAGTGCTGGAAGCCAGGTTCAGCCAGCAGTCTGGTGGCAACTAAACAAGGCTGTACATGGCTGCTCACAGCTTGGGCAGGTGCACTATTTGCCAGGTAGCAAAGTGTCTGGATGGCTGAGGCTGAAATGTAGGGTGATAAAAGGTGCTACACACAAAAGGAGGTCAGTCACTACTGGGGTTCCCCTAGGCTAAGTGTTGGGGCCAGTTCTCTTTAATATTTTCATCAATGCTCTGGACAAGAGGATTGACTCTACCCCTAGTCATTTCACACCAGGTTGTGTGGGAGTGTTGATCTGCTGGAGGGTAGGAAGGCTCTGAAGGAGGCAGATCTGGACAGGCTGAATCAATGGACTGAGCCCAATTGTATGAGGTTCAACCAAGCCAAGGGCTGGGTTCTGCCCATGGGTCCCAGCAACCCCCATGCAATGCTACAGGCTTGAGGAAGAGCAGCTGGAAAGCTGCCTGACAGGAAAGTACTTGCAGGTGTCAGTCAGCAGCTGGTTGAAGATGAGCCAGTGTTTGCCCAGGTGGTCAAGGAGGCCAATGACACCCTGGCCTGTATCAGCAATAGTGTGGCCAGCAGCACCAGGACAGTGACTGTCCCTCTTTACTCACCACTGGTGAGGCTGCACCTCAAATCCCATACTCAGTTTTGGGCCCCTCACTACAAAAAGACATTGAGGTGCCAGAGCTTGTCCAAAAAGGGTGACAAAGCTGCTAAAGAGTCTGGAGCACAGGTTTTATGAGAAGCAGCTGAGGGAACTGGGGCTGTTTAATCTGGAAAAAAGGATGCTCAAGGGGGACCTTATCACTCTTTACAACTACCTGAAAGGAGATTTTAGTGAGGTTATAAAGATATCCAGATCTCTTTCATGTGTTTGATGAAGTAAGTTCCATTTTAATAATTAAATACTAAATATAACTTTTCACTACCTTATTCCCCTACAGAATATTCTTGGTAATTTTCAACTAACATCTGTTAAATTATCCCCAAAGTGCTCTGTTTGTATCAACAGAAGCTGTTGTCCTGACAAAAAACATCTTTTCTCCCATCAAGGACAAGGAAACATAATACACATAAGACACAAGTCAAATATTTCAGAACCAAATAATTTTTCCTTACCTATAGCACACAAAGAAAGACACACAGAAGTAAAATATGCATACAAATGAGATATATTCCATGCCTTTCTCTGTCCTTAGGCAGCATACAATTCCAGATGACAATCTACGTAATAGTCAGTAATTCATTGCCTGGTTAGGTATTACATAACTATGAAAATGAGATCTCATAAAATTTCTGAAAGAATAGTGTCTCAGAAAGAACCACTACTTCTAAAGCTCTACTGATTTCTGTTGGCCATACCTACTGCTATATTGCATTCATGTTTTCTTCTCACAGAGTCAGAAAATGGGGTCATTTTGGAAGAGACCACAGCAGATCATCTGGCCAGACAGAGACTCCACAACCTCTCTGAGCAGTCTGTTCCAATGCTCTGTCACCTGAACAGTAAAGTTCTTACTCATGTTCAGGTGGAACTTTCTGCCCATTGCCTCTTGTCCTGTTTCTTGGCACCACTGAGAAGAGCCTGGCACTATCCTCTGGACACCCTCCTTTCAGATACTGATTGAGTTGATGAGGTCCCCTCTGAGTCATCTCTCCTGAAGGCTGAACAGACCCAGTTTCCTCAGCCTTTCCTCATAGGAGAGATGCTGTTGTCCCCTAATGATCCTTGCTGCCCTCCACTGGACCTGCTCCAGGAGCTCCATGTTTGTCCTGTGCTGAGGAGTCCAGAACAGCACTCCAGATATGGCCTTACCAAGACTGAGTTGAGGGGCAGAATCATTACACTTGACTTGGTGGCAATGCTCTTTGTAATGCATTCCACAGTTCTATTGGTCCTCTTAGCTACAGGGATACTACTGGCTCATGGACCCCCATGTTCTTCTCTACAGAGCTACTTTTCAGCAGGTCAGCCTGTGCTGGTGGATTATTCTTCTCCAGATACAGGATGCTACATTTGCCTTGAGTTGAATTTCAGACAGCTCTTCTCTGGCCATCCCTCCCACCAGCTGGAGTCCTTTTGAAGGGCTGCACAGCCCTCAGGGGTATTGGCTGCTCTTCCCAACTTTGTGTCATTAGTGAGCTTGCTGACACACTCTGCCCCTTCATCCAATTCATTGATGGATAAGTTAAACAATACTGGGCTCAGTATCAATCCCTAGGAGACACCGCTAGACACAGGCCTCCAATTGGATCCTGTGCCACTGATGCTCTGGGGTATGCTGATCAACTGGTTCTCAATCCACCTCACAGTCCACTCATCTAACCCACACTTCTTCAGTTTGACTATGAGGATGCTGAAGGAGCAGACCTAATTTCTGAAAAGCTAATTTCCATATTCAATGAAACTCATGGTGGTTGACATGCTGGTTTAAGTCATATCAGATATTGCAGTCTAGTAAATGTCTTCCTTTACTGCTCTAAACCACCCTAAAAGTAAGGGGAAGATGTTAAAATGACAGAGTTCAAATTGTCAAACAAATTGTTATTATCAAGGAACATAGTTGCCATGGGCCTCCTTTAAAAAAATAGGAACAAATGTTGTAGGAGATGAATCAAAATTGTGTCTCTGCTCAAATATCCCACTGAGGATGTCAGTCATTTTTCCTGGGTGTAAGAAAAATAGAGATATTGAGAAAATTAAAATATCAGAAACAAGATACCAAAAGTTGATATTGTTATCAAGTTAGCAGTCACTTTTACACTACATTTTTGTTGCAGCAGACCTCTTGTTAGGCATGGAAATGAGCCAAGACACAGATGCTCATTTACCAAAATGGAAAGGGTCCCAGTTTATTCCTATTACAGATTATCCATCCTGACTCCAACTAATGACAGACTTTGACTGCAGCAAACTCCCACAGTAGATTTCCTTTGCAGACTCCGAAGGCAGGTTATTTCTTGCTGGAACATGACTACAACTATTAGTCAGCAGACTCTGACCACAAGCTTTCACCTTGCTCAACTCTGACTGCACTCTCCCACTGCAGGGTCTAACTGCAGACCCAGACTGACCTCACAGTGTTCCTTCAGTTCCTCAAGGCTCCTCTACCGCCTCCAGGTCCTCTGCCTCCAAGCTCCCTTGACCAGCCAACCCACCCCTTTTATCACACTTACCTTAAAAGTCAGCGCTACGACTTATTAAGGGCCAGGCAATCCTTTAATAATTAGTACAACTGTCACTTATCAGGGGCAAGGTAGCCTCCACATATTCACTGGTCATCCCTTTCAAATAGAGACTTCAATTTAAATTTATTCATGTTACCAATATTAGGAACAAATATAGACCTATTATAATTACAAATGTGTACCAATATTGACTTGCTATTGCCAATTAAAATAGAAGGCCTACTTGCAGTTGAGGAAACTGCTGAATAGTCATTGAAACTCCTTGAGATATTGGGAGCCACAACAAGAAAAAATTAAGAACTGATGTGTCTATTGTTGAATAAGGGTGACAAGATAATCCAATGTTCTACATTATATTTCTTACTTGCAAAACAGTTGATTTTTCATTTAGTGTCACCTGAAAATCATACATTATGTTTTTGTGATAAATGAAGTTGTACATCAGTGAAATACTTTGGGGATAGTAGTAGCTTTTTGTATGGAAACACTCGCCTGAAAATTGTATGTCATTCCTCATAAGCAATAGTGTGGTTTTATGTTCAAAGCAGGAATTTCAAAACAACATCTGAAGGTGCCTGAAATGAATGTCATAGTGGAATTTAAATTATTTACCAACTTTAAATCATATGTATGAAAAAGAAGAGTAAATAACTAACAAATCAAAAACAAAGCAAGTGATAAATTTGGTGTGGAGTACAAGACTCATCAAACTCAATTTATAAATGAGTATCGTGAACTATAAATATTATACTCAAATAACCAGAACTAACAATATCAGAAAAGTGATTATGACTGACAGTGTGATAAGAAACACTGTAGATCTCATTAGAAATAATAATTTGCATGTGCAGTATGTGTTACAAGTTTGTTGCACCTTTCAAATATGAATCTTTCATGTGAAATAGCATCTTTCAAGGCTATTTTTGTGCTACTCAGATTCTGTCAATATCACGTATAACTATATTCAAAGCTGAATTTTCTGGCATTTATTTTGCTCTTTGCATCTATTCACATTTCATAAACAGAAAGGCACACAATTTTAACAACTTGTCCCAGAGGCAAGAGCATAAAGAAGGTCATAAGAAAAACAAAGCATGTTATCCTAAATGAAAATGAAGACAGAGAATTAAGAAATTCTAACATCTTACAGCTTAAGCTACAATAAAACAAAGCAGAAGGAGAACAAGATGTTCACCTATGGGCTTAAGAAAGGAAGCATCACTTTCTTTCATAAGGGATTATTTATTTCAGTCTCACGGCTTCTGTGATGCATTGAATGCTTGACATTGTTATAGAAAATCAATGGAATTCAATCTCAGAAAGTTGTGTTGCATGCATTTAAACCTGATGGTTGCATAAATCAGTATTTCTGTTAAAAAAAAAATCCTTGGGTCAAAAAAACTCCCACATTCATTTGTATACCTTTTAACTTCTCTTTTAATGACAAGTGTGATTGATATTTTATTTTTCTTCAGACAGACTTCAATTACCAGTTGGCATTCAACTGCCCTGTTAAGCTGAGCAATGAATTATATCTCTTTATAAAAATCTGATTAGGAAACCTGCCTTCAAAGCATTTTCACTTACTGAGTTTTTTCACAAGGGGACACTGAGGTGAAAGATATTTATGGTGATAGAAAAAGCAACACAACCTTCTTTTCATTCAGAGTAACTAATGAACTTACATAGCACAGTTTCAGTATTTCTATTTGTTCTAAAAAATTACAATATGATAAAAAATACACTTTTTCAGATATTACCAATATTCATTAAAATAATTCTTAAATCAGTGTACTTGATTTGTTAGAAGTTTACAACACAACTAATGTTCAAAGAAGGAGTAAGAGATTAAGAAAACTAACCTAATTCCAATTCAGTATATATAAGAATTAGGCCAGATGTTCAGGAACTGAAAGTCATATATGGCACTCACCAAAGTAATATAATAATATGTTTTATAATATATATAAACCACTTATTTAAGGGGACATGCTAAAAGAAAGTATATATTGTTTTTAGACTAGATCAGACCCCCAATGCATCAAATTTTCAGGACTAAACCGTAATAATATGAAAATATAGAAAAAATGAAGCATATGTATTGTGACATTTACCTTGGGAGCACTGCAATGACATGGCTGAGAATTCTTTCTCATAGTGCAGTGATCATTTACCACCTGCCACAGAAGGTTTGGGTAGTCTCTTGTCTCTGTTTTGATTAAAACCATAAAGATTGATTTTCTATTAATGGCCTATAAATTTAATTGACATACAGTGTCATTCTGGGTAGTTTCCTATTAATGAATAGCCTAAGGGAATTCTAAACCTCTCAATGGTTTCAACAAATTTATGCTATGTAAGGTTTTCTGTCACTTCATCATCATTGTATCTGTTCGTTTTTCAAAAATATTGCAGTTTCAGGATGCCTTCTCTAGTTCCTGTTGTTATAACTTCTGTCCTGGAATACTATAGAGGGAGTGTGTCTTGGTGCATAAATTTACCTATCCTGCTATAGGCACTTATGGCCCAAAGCAAGATGATAGATTTGTACTTTCATTTATCTCTGCAGTGGAAGAAAAAATTTATGAACATTTTAAGTTCCTACAAGTGCCTATTCTAATTAACCATTTCCATAAGAAAAGCACATTATACACAGATATTCTTTGGGTTTGGGGTACTTGCATTGGCTGTGGCTAGAGAAGTATGTTTCAAAATTTTTTTTTTTTTTTGCGTGTGTGTAATAGAATATGTAAATATTATCAGTATATCTTCTTAAATTGTATCTTCCTAAGTATTTTTATGTTTTGGTTGGTTGGGTTTTTTTTTCTCTTTATTAATTCAAAGAGAATTTTACTTCATTAGAAGCAGTNATTTTATTTTTTTTTTTTTGCATGTGTGTAATAGCATATGTAAATATTATCAGTATATCTTCTTAAATTGTATCTTCCTAAGTATTTTTATGTTTTGGTTGGTTGGGTTTTTTTTCTCTTTATTAATTCAAAGAGAATTTTACTTCATTAGAAGCAGTTTTGTTGCATTTTTTTCTCAGAAACTAGTGTGTCTCATGTTGAATTTACAACATCAGTTTTAGCAATTAGCTGAGAACTATGGTAAAGGTAATAAATTATCCTATAGAATAGGGTAATGTTTGACTCCAAAGCTAGCATACATGCATCAAATTTATGATGCATATATTCTCAATGTACTGGGTTGAAAATGTATTTTAATTAATGATTAAATAAATAAAAATTTATACTAATTTATACTACCCATCAGGGGTTAAAGGACAGTGTATGATTTATTTACTGGGAAACCATACTTTATTTCGCTGTATAAACTATTCTTTTATTTATGTGTATGCAGATTGCTGCACATAAGTGAACTGTTTTTATAATAATATCCATGGACATTGGGAGACATGATTGAATTATTTCAAGTTGTGTTAAAGCAGTTCTAGGTGTTTGGTTTTGCAGATGAAATTAGCAGCTCATAGTGTAATGCCAAAAGACATTGTGAAACTAGAAGTGGTCTGCTGTGAAAAAGCAATGGTGAGTATACTCCAAAAGGTCAGGAAACTCTGAACTGAATTTTAATCCTACTTCATCTTACTATTAATTCATTAGCCTTTTTGTTGTAAGTTATGTGGATGCTTAAAAATCAATGTAATATTGAGTAATTTGGATACCTTTTGTTAAAAATACCTATTTTCAAGTTAAGCTAGTTTTTATGCTCACTTTCATACATGTAAACTACATGGATTGCAGCTTTTTTTATAACAGTTTTTTCCCCTCCAGGTATATGTATCCCACTAGGAGCCTCATTTGGTTCTTCTACCTTTTCTTGGTTATTACATTCTCTCAAAGTCTGTATTCTTAGATGTTCCCCCTTTACATCTGGTTATTTTGTGTATGCCTGAGACTAAAATCATTCACATATATTTTAAAAGAGTATCTCTGTAAAGTAATGTAAGGAATTTGTCCTATCAGAATAGGTTATTTACGTGTATAGAATTTCCAAACCCTACCCTTAAAAATACACATTCTTTGATGCAGAGGTAGGACATTCAGTGATAGAATAAACTATGAAAGAAGAATGCACATATGTGCTAAATCCCAAAACCTGGAAATTAAGAGATACTTACCTTTCAAGTCTGCATATTCATAGGGAATTTTAAATAAGGTTTTGTGAGGGCTCTGATGACACTGCCTCGCTAAATAAACTTCCTGTTGATGTGCCCAACCTTCTTGGCTTTTTGAAACATCTTTTAAAATTTCAAATTACTTAGTTCTGGAAGGTAAATTTTATAAACTTCAGAGAACAAATAAGGAGAGAAGCTCTAAAAGTTCTTTGTCTATGGGAGTAAACAGCTACTCAGCAAGGGCTCTCTTTTCCATTTAGGGCAGAGGACATAGTTAAGACCAACCAGGGCCAATCTCAGCCATGTTTTCATTCTGGTGGATATCTGCCGAACAACTTCCTAGAGAGAAAGGAATTCTTTAGCAGCTTATATGTTAATGCTTCCCTTCTTTAAAGCCTGTGATGCAACACAGCTAAAGACATCCCATCTGAGCTGAATGCAAATTGCATGCAGAAGAGAATAGATTGAGAAATTCTGCTGCAGGTTGAGGTGGAGAAAAAATTTGTTAATATATTTTGAAACAAAATCCATTTGGTAGGGCAGGTTTCAAGAAAGATAAATAAATTAAAATTCTGACTTCAGGCTGATACCCTTATTTCTACAAAAGCAGATTTTAAAATGTGTGGGTTCAATCCTACATTTGAAGCTTTTACCCCATCACTGCATTCCAGAAAGACTGCAAGGTCACTAAAAGTCCTTGAAAAGTGCTCCTACCTCCTTGAGCTGGATCACGACAGCTGTCTGTTCCCTCAGGGCCAGGCTGCTGAAACAAGAACTCAGAAAGAATGCTTCTGTAATTTGGGTTCAATGAAGGACACACTAGATAGCCTGTGCACTTCCAAGAGTTTCTAAGAATAGTGTTGGGGGTTAGGTTTCTTTTCTCTTGTCCCTTCTCACTGATAGAATTTTTCCCACGAGTTGCTGGGAAACACTGATTGCTGGTACTTAATGGGTACTTGAGAAGACAAAGGTTCGGTGGTGTTTTGGAGGACACGCTCATTTGGAAGCTGCTGTTGCTTGGGGAAAGGAATATGCCGTAAGTCAGCCCAGAGCTCCTGCTTCTTTTTCTTCTGTGTGATGAGCCTCTGCTCCTGAGACCAGCCACTGACCTGGGACCTTACTAACACCCAACTCACTAAAAGAGGGCCCTATCACCATGTGAGACGTTGCATAGTGATTCGTGTCATTATGGAAATACACCATGGGATCAATATAAGCAAACATACTGGACTTAAAGCATAGACATGAGACAAAGGAAAATATAA
>WBND01000758.1:221365-288553 GCA_013398595.1 Tychaedon coryphoeus | reverse complement strand
TATCTTTGCCTGAGAGCCCTCTAATTTCAAAATTATAATAATTCAGAGAGAGGGAGTTTACATTCTCCATTTTCAAGGGAGGGTCCTGCATTCCCTAGCAGACACCTGTTTTTCAAACCAATACAGAGAGTTTACAAATTCACATATATTTGGATGAAGAATGTCTTACTGTTACGTAGTCACTTGCAATCAGACTTAGATCAGGTAAAGTTTAAGAACATGTGTAGCTTATCCCTAGAGAGTTCCTTGTAAGCATATTGTAATGGGCTAATATAAATTCTGCAGAACTCTTGCAAAAATTAAACTAAATCAGAGTGCTATTTTTTGTCTAGATTCAACATTTACATTTCAAATCTTACAATGAAGCTGAATGTTCCTCTCCTTTCTCTAAAACATTTTGTTCCAGGCCAATACTGACCTTTAAATTAGAATGACAGAATAATTTAAGTTGGATAGGACCCCTAGAGGTCATCTAGTTTATTCCCCTCCACAAAGCATGGCTAACTTCAGAGTTAGATCCCACTGTTAAAGTGTCTTGTTCAGTTGACTCTCTGAACAACCTGTTCCAGCACTTAAATACTTCCTGTGGAGAATTTTGCTCTGATACCTAGCAATAATTTTTCCCTTGCTTCAACTTCTGACCTTGACCTCTTGTCCTTTCACTGTGAACGCCAGTAAGTCTTTCTGCTTTGTGACCTCCCATTAAGTACTCAAAGACAGAAGTCTTGAAAGTCACCTCTCTTTAGTGTCACCAGTTCTCTCAGTGTCTCCTGTGTGTCATATGCCTGAGCTCCCTGACCTTATCCATGAGTATTCTGGACTCTCAGTGTCTTTCTTGTACTGGTAAGCCCAGAACCTGAGGCAATATGACACAGACTCGGGTCGCACAGGTGCCAGACACAGGTTAATAATCTTTACTTTTAACCTGCAGGCTGCACTCTTACTTATTATTTGGCTAATATGTCACAAAGTTGTACTGCTGATTCATGCTCAAATTCTTGTTCACTACCATACACAACACCTTTTCTAAGATGTTGTTCTCCAGTGGGTAGTGGGTAGTGTGTGAGACTGGAGGGCATTTGGTTCATTAAGCTTATTTTGTCAAAGACCTTTTATAAGGTAAAGTAACAGGGAAAAAGATAAAACACAGACACACAAATCTGGTAAGTAAATTATAAACAAGAAAATAACAAAGACTAAAACACTACAGCTGCTGATTGATGGGCTGTTAAAAAACACAAGGTACAGCTTTAAGGAGAGACAATCTGAGCTGTGCAACAGATAAGAGGGGAAATAGTATGGATTTTGAGAGTGGACTGTTAGACTATGCAAAGCTTATTAAGGAGTGTAGGTGAAGGATTGCGGTAGGGAAAAACAAGAATAAGGAGGAAAGAAAAAGAGGGGGAGAATTGCGAGGAGAATAAAAGGGGTCTTCTGTCCATAAGTTGGTATGTAGTGGGTTGACCTTAGCTGGGCACTGGGTGCCAACCAAGCTGCTCTATCATTCCCCTTCCCACTGGGATAGGGGAAAGAGAGTAAGATGGAAAACAACTAGTAGGTTAAGATAAGGTAGTTTACTAAAGTAAAAATAGACAAGCAAAAGTTGGCACATGCATAAGCAAAGGGAAAAGTTAATCTTTACTTCCCATCAGTGAACAATGTTCAGGCACTTCCAAGGAAGCAGGGTTTCAGCATGCATAGGCGTTGCTTTAGAAGACAAACTCTATAGATTAATGAATACAAACATCCTCCCCCCTGCCCCTCAATTCCTCCTCTCTCCCTTAGCTTTTATATCTGAGCTGACATCACATGGATGGATTTTCTCTTTGGTTAATTTGGGTCAGATAACCTAGTTATTTTCCCTCCAGGATCTTGCCTCTTACCATTCTCAGCCCTTTGATAGTGGTGGGGGAAATGTAAAAGGGACAGTTGTGTTCAGCAGTGGCCAAAACAATGGTGTCGTATCAACACCCTACCAGTTACCACTGCAAAACACAGCACTCTGAGGACTACAAAAGGGAAAATTAACTAGTATCTCAATCAGACCAAGTACATGGCACCACTCGGTTCTACCACATCACCCAGATTCTTAATATAGGACTGATTTATGAAGAATACAATGCACTGACAGATTTTGAAATGCTGACCCTTAAAATCTGGTGGTCCCACCAATTTTGTTCATTCTTATCTACAGACTGTCCAAACTATCTCTCATAAATTTCGCTTAAAAGTAGCATGTAACACCTTGCTAAATTCAAAGAAAATTATATTCCCTGCTCTCATCTCATCCACAGAGCTAGAAGTTTCATCATAGAAGAAAATCTGGCTGGTCAAGCAGAGTTTAGCTGCAGTAAATCTATGCCAGTTATTTCCAATCACTTTAAACCAGAATATGGTGTCCAGTTCTGCAGTTCCTGGGAATCTCCTTCTTGCTTTTTGATGCTCTGCATGACTTTTGCCTTTTTGCAGAAATTAGAGGTTGTCCTGGTTGTCACCACCTTCGAAATGCTGAGAGCAGCTTGCAGTAACATCAAATGGCTTTGTCAGAAGTGTTAGACATGAGAAGAATAAAATTCATATGTACACCCATAATTAGATAATTGTTAATAATAAGCAGATAGAAAGATGTTTTACGTAAGTTCTTTTACCACTGCCATGGTATGTATTATAGTGCATGCATAACATGATTTGCCATTAATCCTGATAAACCTGAAAATGCCATAGAAAGTGTGTGCCAGGTTCAATTAAAATGTCTTGAAGTTGACAGAAAACCACATCCCTGAAAACCTCAGTGAGAGGTTATCTCCTCTAAGTATGTAAAATGCACAATCACAGTATGACAGGCTGAAAATAAATACATAGGCAGAAGACAGGGACTCTTTAGCTATAAAAAATTATGGCCATTTGCTGATGAGCTCGAATGCAACCTGGGGAGAAACTAGTTTTAGAGCACAACAAAAGAAATGTGTATGAGTTACCCAGATAGGTGAAGTGATGCTGCTAGAAATGTTTAGCAGGAATCGCCTGTTCAAGTTCCTTGAATTAAGGTAGGAAAAAAACAGTGCCTTCTGCTAAATCCTTTGCAAACACTGTGCATATAAGTGAATACTAACATGGTGTGCTAGTTTTAACTAGCATGGAGTTAATCTTTTTCCACAGTAGCTATTATGGGGCTATGTTTTGCATTTGTGCTGAAAAGTGTTGACAATAAAAGGATGTTTAACTGTTGCTGAGCAGCGCTTATATAGTGACAACGCTTTTTCTGCTTCTTACACCACTCATCCAACGAGGGCACATAAGAAATTGGGAAGCAACACAGCCAGGACAGCTGACCCCAATAGGCAAAATTTCATACCACATGACATCATATTCAGCATATACAGTTAGAAGAAAACATGGCAGGGACACTTGGAACAATGGTGTTTTGTCTTCCCATGTCACCATTACAGATGATGGATTCGTGCTTTCTTGAGCATGGATGAACGCCTGTGTGCCCACGGAAGGCAGTGAATTAATCTCTTGTTCTGCTTTACTTGTGCTTGTGGCTTTTGCATTACTTATTAAAGTATCTTTATCTCACAAATATCTCACAAAGTACACAAATTTTCTAATTTTTTTGCTCTCCCAATTCTCTCCCTCATTCCACCAGATGGGATTGAGAAAGCAGCTGTGTGGGTCTTAGTTGGTGGCTGGGCTTCAAGGATGATATATATACCAGAAGCAGAATTAACTTCAAGCTTTAGACTGGCTGTTAAATTTGGATGCAATAGCACCCTCAGATGTGGATGCAATAGCACCCTCAGATGTATCACACCTGAGACCATTTAACTGTGTATATTGTTTGTCAAAATGGCCTCATCTTGAACCTTTTGTAGTTAGTAGGGTTTCTGTCTTAATTCTCACATCAAGCATAGAAGTCTGAGACGTGTTGGCAGACTTTGCCAGTAAATACTTAGTTAAAGAAGACATTGAATACCTCAATGAGTTTCTCCAAGTTCTTCATCAGCTGGTTGCCTGACAATTTTCTGATCTTCTTTTTTGCTGCTCTATACTTATAGAAGCATTTCTTGTTGCCTTTCACATCACTCACTACTTGGGTCTTTGTCATTCTGAATTTCACCCCTGAATTACATAGCATTTTCTATATGTTCCCCTTGGGTATCTTTTCTCCGCTTTTATCTTCCATGTGCTTTCTTTTGGCATTTAATTCAGCCAGGGTGGCTTCCTGTTATGCCTACTTAATTTTATGCATATTGGACTGAGTGATCTATTGTTTTAATGAGGTTGTCCTGAAAGATCATCCAGGTCTTTTGGGCCCCTGCAGGGCAAGATGCCACAAGATCCAGCATAGCAGTTCTCTGTACAAGCCAAAGCTTGCATTTACTAGAAACAATTTTTTGTTTCTATTTGCTTTCCTAATTTCCCTTACTAAATTCTGTTTTATCACAGGTATAGCAAAGTTTCTATCAGCCTTCCTATCCTCCACCACCACTTCTTCTTATTTGTCAGCAGTAGGCACATCAGAGTGCCTCCCTTAGCCTCTCCAGCACCAGCAAAGAACTGTCTCTAGAACATCCCAAAAATCTGCATTTCTTGCACCTTTCTATACTGTCTTCTGAACACAATCAGAAAGTAGAAGCTTGACATTAGCTGCTCCATGTCAGCATGAGATTTTGTGTTCAGTAGGCAAATTCTTAAGTTGCCTTTGGTGCCTGACCATAGGTGACTCGCTTTATGAACATCAGATCTGGAGCACATTGTCTTCCTCCTACACTGTACTTCAACTAGCCCTAAAAAATATTAATCCCACAGGAAAAATCTTGTGAAGTTACTTTGGCACTGGTATCAAGCCATGCAAAGAGAAATACCAGAATAACTGGTAGACACACTGTCCGTGGTGAAAATACATTAATTAAGCACACAGTAATAAGAGGGGAAAGAGCAAATGTTATTTATCATTTAATATAATATTGTAAAAAGAGAAGAAATATTTTGAAGAAAGTAAATGGTTCTGTTGCTTTAGGCAACCATTTTAGCATGTTGCCACATGACCCAACACTAAAAGATTTCCGTGTGACCACAGACCTTGTAATTCTTTGTCATACAAATATGACAAAATTCCTATGTTTATGATTAAGGATTAACCTCCACTCTTCACACCTATTCAGTGCCATAGTCAAAACCTTGTTATGGTAAAAAGGGGCATCCTGTACTTATGAAGACAAAAAATTATTATTAGTCTAGTCAAATTTTAAGAGTCAATTTGTAACAGAACATTCAGCTCCTATTAGCAGACCATATGCACTAAGAGCTCATACTGCTTGTCCTAATTCAAATAGAAATGGCTCATGAATAATATTTTAAAAATTGTTACATAAGAGAGCTTTCTAATATCTATACTTTTTTCTCTAGTATTAAGCTTACCTTTCAGTGTTCTTCTGTTGTCAGGAGTCAGCAGCTTTCCTTGAGAATCAGGGTCAGAGTTACAGCAAGCCATTAGCACATTTGTCAAGGGTAGGATGTTCACAGTTAAGGGGGTCTTCCTTCTTCCCGTTAGTCTTGGGCTTGTTGAGGTTTGTTTGAATGTGTTTTTTTTACAACATTCTGCTTCTTTCCTACCGGTAGACAGTTGAAGTTTTCAGGCTGAACAGAATGAGCTGATATTCACTCTGCCTCCAGCCTCACAGTACAGCCTCAGACAAAAAAAAACCAAACTAACCCCCCCCTTCTCAGTTCTGAATCAAGGCAAACAGACTGTTCCTCAAATCCTGCACTGTTACACATACACATACACAAACTGACTACTGTTTACTATAGTACACAAGCTTACAAGTGTTTAGTATTAAAAAAGCGAAGAACCCAAGATCATTGATGAAAAAAATCAACCAGTCCTTTATGCTAAATTCCATGGACTATGTACATCTCAATTGCAATAAGAAGAATGCATGTGAAAGAGACAAAGGCGGAAGGAGGGAGAAGTAACTGTCATTTTTATGAGACTTGTGTCTCTCTCATTCAAGTTAGTATTCTGACCAATTAGCTGTTACATAAAGGGTGGATCCTATCATCACTTGATAATAGAATAAGGTATATTTGGTTCCATGCAAGAAAAAAAATTTAGATAACAACCAGCAGATTATCCAAATCTCCAGGGCTCTTCCTAATTTTATTTTTACAACTGCATACAAAATATAATTCAGATATTGATACTTAATTTCATTGTTCAATGGGAAATCAGGAATCCTAGAAATATTTTTTAGGACATGAGAAAAATTTCCTGTTCTGTTCTATTATTAATTCTTGGCATTTCTTTTTAAACCACATTGAAGAACAAAATATTTTAAAACATCTATAGTTTTTCCTCGGGCTCTTCAAAACTGTGTTTGAACTTTTTCGTTCAGTAGAATTTCTTATGTGATTTACCTACAAAAGATATTACTCTTTTCTTCTTCTCAAGTTTTAATCAAGGTAGCACACAATTTTACCAAGCCTGAAGTTTGGTATTAATTTTCTACACAAAGTAGAAGGTCTGTGTTGGTCATACTTGGGATTTGAAGTACTTGAAGCCAATGGAGCCTGCTGAACTGAGAAGCTTCAAACAAAGGAGGTAAATTGTCAGGCCTACTCCAAAACCAGTCACCCTCCACACAAAATAGACTGTGGGAGGCAGTGAAGTGAAAATAAAGACTATCTGAGACCCTCGACCTTCAGAGTGGGGATTGTCTCCAGGAAGAATTTCACAGAAGTGTCAGTACACTGCAAGGGTTGAAGTTTTCTTGTGAGCTAGTGTACTGTGAGTGCCAGGGGACTCTCCATGGGGTCCATCATGGCGGGGCCTGGCAGACAGGGATTATCCAACCACCCTTCCCAGGAGCTGAGCAGCTGGGGTGCCCTCCAGGGACAGCCCCAGCCCGAGACATGGGGCACCTTTCTGGGGACAGGGGCCAAGCCATTGCATGGACCCACACAGAGGTCCAAGCATGAGGTGCTCATGGCTCAGCAGTGCCCATGGCACCTCAGTTGCTTGGATAGCAACCACTCTTTGATTCATTTGAAACACCCATTCTCTTTGAATTCACTGGCAGAAAACTTTAAAAAGAAAACTTTATGTTACAGAGGTGTTCAGGAGACAGCTTAAATTGAGCAGGATATATCTCTTGCTTTTAAAAAATAATTATATTTTAAAACATGTAACTTCATATAAAAATACTATTTTTTGGGATTATTTCATATTTTCAATAGGATGTTTGGTTCTTGAATTTTTTTTATAGAACGCCTATTTGTTTTAGTCTTCTTTATACCCTACTTTTGAATGAACAGTTGGAAAGCTCACTTTCTTACATTTGACCTTTCTTGAAATTTCTTTATCACACATCATGTGGCAATGATATAATTGAAAGTTAACAGCATATTACTACAGCAGATGATAGAAAATTCTTTCTGGTATATATGTCTCCCAAAGATTTTTATATCTATAGCTATTTTTTTTTATCATTGTTAACCACAACTTGCTCTTCTAAGCATAATAAGTGGAAGGGCTGTCCAACATAGATCATGTGTGTATACTAATTACTTGGTATCTGTGATGAGACTGATAGTCAAGGAAGATATCCTAAAGGTCTGCTTAAAGAGTGGTCTTCATAGTAAGAGAATCATTATTCCACAATGTGCCAGTCTATATGCTGTTTCAAAATTTCTATTATTAATGTTAAAATATTTATTTCCTAATTTTATTTGCCAAATTAATTTTAAATATCATTTATTGTCAGTAAATATTTAACTGGGAAAAATCTTTTCTCTAGTAAATTATTTTCTAAAATACAGCTTTTCTGTATGTTCATCGGGATGATTTATTATTCATATTTTCACTTTTGTCAAGTTGAACAAGACTAACTGGTGCTATTGATCAATGTTAAATTCTTCTCTTACAATGATTGTCTGTCTTTTGTCATCTTGCTGTCAATTCAGGCTTACAGCCAAACATTGACATTTTCTCTTATTTTCTTTCCTTTTACCAAAGAATATTGTAGGTTTGGATGCTCTGTTTACAACAGATCTTATCTGGTTACTGTAATTCGAACCCAAATAATCTAATGGACTGTTTATAAATCATAGAATCATTGAATGGCTTGAGTTGGAAGAAATCTCTAAAGATCATCTAATCCAACACCTCTGACACCCATCATAGAATCACTGAATGATTTGGGTAGGAAAAGAACTTAAAGATAGTCTAGTCCAACTCCTTTGCCAACATCAGGGACATCTTTCACTCGATCAAGTTGCTTAAAGCCCTGTCCAATGTGCCCTTGAAAACTTCCCATGAAGTTTCCATGAAGAACTTCCCAACTTCTCTGGGCATGATGTTCCTGTTTCTCATCACCTGAGGGAATGAGGGAAAATAAAGAAGATGGAGACCGATTCTTCTGAGATATACAGTGATGCCCAGTGATAGGAAGAGAGGCAATGTATACCAAATTAAATCCATGAAATTCCATTTAAACATAAGAAAAATCTTTTTGACCTGAGTGGTAGTCAAACACTGGAGCAGATTGCCCAAGGTTGTTATGGAGTCTCCAGTCTTGCCTGAGACAACCTTGCTAAAGGTGCATCCTTTAGCAACGCATTCAAGCTTACCCTTCTCTGAGCACGGGAGCTGAACTCGATAGATTCCAAAGCATCCTCTAACCTCATCCACTGTACTGTGTCTCAGTAAGGCATTAAGGCATCATATACATTCTGGAAGAGAATGAAGGCCAGATATACTGCAACTTTATGTGCCCCATGTGTGCCACTTGATAAGAGATAATGGTCTGCTTTGCTGTGCTTTTAGCATAGGGAACAGTAAGGAGCCCAGGCCTTGACTTAGTAACAATTTATTTATTTTCATGAACTTGAGCAATAAAGACAGTATCAATAATGATAGTCAGTAGTGAGTCCTAGAATACGGTGTACCCTCATGCCTAGAACACCTAGTAGAAGATGTAGTTTTAAATTTCTGTGAGAAGAACGAGGCTGAATTTAAGAGTCAACTCTGAAATCACTATTAAATATGTTAGCAACACACCCATATAACTCAGTTTTATACTTTTCCACTCAGTTGTTTTTGAGGAACTAATTTTGAAAATTTTATTTTAGTTTCATGTGGAATTAAACTAAATCTTTTAAGAAATTTGTTTTGAGGAAATATATTTAACTGATATCTAAAATCACAAAGCATTATTCTAAACTCAGTGTCCACAATATTAAAAGATCAATTTTATTAGTACAGCTCCAGGTTACATTTGTTAGTTTAAAAAATCTGAAATTGAGGGTTTTTCAGCACACACTTAATATTTATAGATAATATGTATATATTGTTTACTGGATATTTGAATTATGGACCTGACATGCAGATCTCTGGCCAGTCCTTCCAGCAAAGCATTGGTACTCATTGGTCCTCAATCACCCTTTTTGGGAAATAGTGGTGAAGTGCTACAGAAACTTCCTGAATTACTTATGTGCTATTGCGCTATCCATCCAGCAGATACTGCCACAAAGTCTGCCATGAGAACCAATACTGGTTTATTCCAACTCTCTGCAAAAGACCTCATCTATTTATTCCTCATCTGCTATAGGTGGTCTATAGCAGACATCCATCATATTTTCCACCTTGTTCTGCTCACTAATTCCAATTGACTCTAATTCCAAGCCAGCTAATTCATCACTCTTCCCTAAATAGAGTTCCATTCATGGCTGCTACAGCCTCACATTCTGGATGACTCTCCCTCCTTGCCTTCCTGTCCTGTCATTCCTAAAACCCTCCCATATCTATCCATGGTAGGTATCCAGCCATGTGAGTCTTCCACCACAATATTGTTGAAACTGAAAAATGGTTGGAGCCATATGTAATATAGCTTGTGCGTACGCCTGTTGAGAAGGATTCTGGAACTTATTCAGCAAACTATTTAGAAGGATCCCAGAGAATGTGAACAGATGGGAAAAATATCCAGGAGTATGCTGAAAATTAATAAAGTTACCAGTCTTCAGTCATTAATCCACTTGAAAATTCATTCAATTTCCTTTTACAGAGGCAGTGTCCATGTTTCTCATGAGGGTATCTTGAATCTGTCAAAAACATAGTTCTCGTTTGCAGGTCTTCTGTCTTACTGATCATTCAGGCAATTTATACATACTTAAAAGAAAAAAACCTCCAGAAGGCAAGACAGACGGAAGGGCTGCATCATAAAAAGGTTAACAACCCAAGTTCACACTTTCTCTCTGAGATTGTGAGCGAGTGATGGTGTACTCTTAGAAAGTCTCCAGACCTCTCTTATCCTAACAGGCCTACGGATGTTAAGAGGTAGGTCTAGAAGGTAGATTAAGGGCTGTGTGCATTGATTCTTCCCAGAAGAGAGCTCCCCACTCCAGACCATGTGCACTGAACATGCAATGAATATTTTGCGAAAGCCAATTATGTTAAAGTTGAGATAATTTTTTGTTTGTTGTTCCTAATCCTTCTGAATGTTTACCATTGTTATCCTGAGTAGCCAGCAGTCACTCCACTGATCTCACAGAAGCCATTTCTCTCAACATTTTCAACAGCCAAAGCTAAAAGAGTCAACGGAACTAAGGTCACAGGATTTTTGCTGTTATGAATTTTACTATATAAATATTTCTTGATGCATTATTATCAGGTTAGTTTGTTTTGGATTTCTAAGGAGTAATAATATATCATAAGAGATTATTTCCATTTCTGCCTCTAGATCAACCAGTTTTATAAGAGTTATTAAGTATTTCACGTAAAATCACTGTGGGTGTAAAATACATGCTGTATTTACACAAGTAAAATGGTTTTAGATGATAAATTTTAAATGAAAAAAAAATGCAAAAATCTTTTTGCAGCTAATAAAATTATTTCTCTTTCATATCTTTTATTTAAGTCACTTGGTGAAAATACCAGTGTATTCCAAAATCTATACCAACAGATGGCAAGCCTTTATTATGCCAGATATGTACTCTGCACCTGTCGCATATTTTGCTATAAAAGTGTAAGTGTTGCTAGTGTACATGTAAATGACTATTTCATCCTCAGATCCATTACCAGCATGTTAGCCATAAGTCATGTAGGAGAACAAATGCTTTACCATAAAAGGAAAAGAACCTTCTAGTTGCCATATGATTTTCCTTTAATTACGAGATTCAAACATGCACCATGGACAAACGTCTCTGACATTTGTTGAATATTTCATTCCCAACAGGATACTTCTTTATCGGGCTCCAAACAATGGAATTCTGTAATGAGAGGATTTGAGCTTCCTTTAGAAAAATTGTTAGATTTTCTTATGAAAGGTAGTTCTGCAACTGATGGGCAGTGACCCACAAGGGTTACTGCTGCAGATGAAAATAGATAAAAAAGTCAGTTTAGGTTCCACAAAAAAAAAAAAAAAGTCTTAGCATTTCTAGTACCAACAGATAAAAGATTATTCTGAGAATGGTAGGTGAGTTCAAAGCACTGTTAGGTTGTTTGGCTAAAAAAATAAGAGCTCCACAAGGAAACCTGTACATACAATGCAAGTAAACACTTTATAAGGCAAGCATTGACATAGGCAACCTACTAAGTCCTGGATCACCAAGCAGACCATATGAAGCAGCAGGAACAACGTGTGTTTGAAGCATATTTTCCTTTGTGGTACTTCTTTCAAGGTTTCATTCAAGTACCTTTCCAAAAGGGAAGCTTTGTGTCAAAACCTTGATTTTGCTGAATGGTAATGTTGATAACATTTATTTCAGATTGAGGGGTAGGCACAGTCTGAGCACACCTTGTTAACTACATTCCCTTGTCATTGTAGTCATCAAAGTATTACACATCCTTAGGACAGAGACAATCAGCCTGGCAGTGGCAGCAGAGCCACACCAAGTAAATGCAGTGCCTCAATACCAAAATGATTAAAAGAAAGAGGTTTGTTTTTTTTTTTTCAATTGTTTCCCAAGTTTGATTTCAATTTTCCTATTTACCCATTCTGAGATTAGGCCAATCTTTGCAACAACTTCTCTAAGAATTGCCTGTTTTCAAACCTTTTAGTATTTTGGGGGGGTTAAATTTGTTTGCTTGTTCAATTTTTAAATATATTTTAACAGAAAAGCTCATAAGTAATTTTTTTTCTCGTTTTAAGTACTTTCTAAATATTTCTAGTGGTTGCTTTACAAGTAGTTATATTGACAACCAAGATCAAAGAAACAGTGTAGGTTGGATTCCTGGCCAATAATATAATTTATAGCGCGTACTCACGACTCAAAAATATTTAGTAATCTTTTCTAGGAATTAAACATGTACAGAGAAAAATATGGGGAGATAATTAATCAGATATGGAGGTTCTATGTGGACAGAATTACTACTCACTTCCTTGTTTCCCTTTTTTTAAAATAATAAATAAAATTTTGGTGTGGTTCTTCAGTATTTTTTGATGTATGTTATTCAGTGTTGGCTATGTGTGGTATGTATACTTAACCACAAAATAATGATATTAAAAAAATACAAACCACATCTACTGTATGAAATTGGTGTCCTTTTTTCCCCCTGTGATATCTGAGCACTACAAGCAAATTATAAAATGGGATATACAAATTCATCTTTTGTGAGTTTTAAAACACAATATATGGCAATGTATGTGAAAAATAGCTTACTGTATGTTGAAGGAAAATGTACTAGAATCATATAGCAGATTCCTATTCTCCCAATACATTCACTTCATAACTGAGCTTAGTTAGATTCAGTAAAATATGTGCATGTTTTTATCTTTTTTTTCCCTGACTCAAAATGCTAACTGCCTAATTTAAAGACTCTGCTCTTTTC
Source organism: Tychaedon coryphoeus (assembly GCA_013398595.1). Classification (NCBI taxonomy): domain Eukaryota; kingdom Metazoa; phylum Chordata; class Aves; order Passeriformes; family Muscicapidae; genus Tychaedon; species Tychaedon coryphoeus. The sequence continues at coordinate 275,721 of WBND01000758.1, read as the reverse complement.
ATGATCTGTCATTTCAGGCTCTAATCAGCCACAGTCATTAAAAATCTCACAGCACTTCCCACAAAAGTAATCAACATGATTTGTTAAGTGCTGACACTGGACTCATCTTCATACCAGACACAAACAAAAATAAGAGCAATTTCCAGATTAGGTTTATATGTTCCTATAATTTCCTGTGTTTTATATATACTCACCAAATCAAATGCAGTCCTAAATTGTAAGGAAGATATTTCAGAAGAAAATGAATTTTAGTGTTAAATAAAGATATTCTTTCATATGTTAATTATTCAACACATTGTGAATTGCTTGTGTGAAAAGATCATAAGATTTTTTCCTTTTTATTCACCAAGGTATAATATTTCACCAATTTTGATCTCAGAATTTTAAGATACTGCACAATTTTATTTTAATAATTTATTTCCTTGTCATTCTAAAGGTAAAGATATGATACTTGGGCACTCACTACAAATTCCTTGTATGGTTATGCTTAGGATTTAAAGTTCTGAATCCTTTAAATATGTGTTCTGTATCATGAATTGTATTTACTATGTGTCATTCCATTATATTTTTTACCTTTTCTTACTATGTCCCCTACTTTCAATTTTCTCTTTGCTTTTCTATTAATTATCTTGTAGCTTTAATAATTTTTTCAATGATTGTGCAAATTATATTCATTTGGTTCTGTTGTTCTAGAAACTGTGCAGCAGTTTTAAGTTATCTTATGGTATGTCTTACACTTAAAACTTTGAGGTTTTTTGCAACAGGAAGCTTCTAAAAGGGGTAAGAATTTACTTATGTTTATGTTTATGTTTATGTTTATGTTTATGTTTATGTTTATGTTATATATTTATTAATGTATTTGTTATTATCTTTATCAATATATTAATATGTATTATTTATATATATTTATCTTATAATAATTATAAAATATGCAGTCTTCATCTTTGGCCTATATAATCCAGTTAATGGAAACCTTGCTATCATACTTGATTAGCAGTCTGTATCTTACTGGTGGAGAAACAACACAGAGGTAGCAGATGAGAAATTTGCTCTAAAAAAAGTGCAGTAACAAATTATTGCCAGAAATAGCCTAATATTCAGCAATAATTAATTAGGTAAATGTGTTATTTTCTCAGTGGCTTATTCTTTCTCATACAAAAATCAATTTAAGGTTTGAACCTAGTAGAAATCAGAACTCTGAATATTCTGTTAAAACAGAGATCATTAAATATGATATAGAGAGAAGTCCCAAGGCTCAACCTTTTCTGGATTTTAGACTGCATTTCTATCTCTTATTTCTAGTGTTATTTCTATACTGCCTTAAGTAGTCAATTGATTAACAAAACTCCAAACTAACCAAAAACACCTATGAATCCTGAAATATGAATAATCTCTTTACATCAGTGTGAATTCTCTGATTATTAATGGTTCAGTAATTAGCCTTTTTAAGTTTAGTGCATTCATGGTGCACACAGAGGCACATCTGCACCAAGAGAAGTAGACAGCATCTCTTACTTAGCCAGTTTTTAATCAAATATTTAGGTTGTTCTGTTAAATAACTGTGATTGACATTTGAGACACACCTGATGTCCTGATTAAAAAAAAAACAACCAAAACCAACCAACCAGGCAAAAAAACTCAACTGAAAAAAACCCTGAAGATGTTTTCAGTCCTAAATACAGGGGTTGGTTTTGAACCCTAAATATAGTTGATTGCTGAGCACCCTAGATGGGACCATTCCTTCTTAAACCATGAACATTTGAAGATTTCATGTAGAAGGCTAGGCATTAGAGGGGTTTATCATCTGTCTCCAAGAAAGATACTGGCCTTTGTTCAGACAGGTCTCCGGATTCCTCGGAGATCCGTATAGATGCCTTTACATAGGTACTAAGTGCTGCTCTATGAGATGTTCCCCACAGTTTCTGAGATATCTTCAAAAGGTCTGCATATTTAATGAGGGACCTCAGAAGGTGATCATGCTTTTGAAGTAGCAAGTGAATAGCATCTCAAAGGGTATTAGATACTTTAGTGTGGGATGCTGTACTGCTGGGTAGAAGTGCCAGTTTCTTAGAATGCTGGGTCCTGCCTTTCTGGGTCTATGTAAGGGTTTCAAGGCCATTATACAGTATGAGATATCTGTGGCTAAGAACCAAGTCCCTGATATCAGTTTACTCCATGGCTAGAAATTAAGAGGGATTTTTCAATTACGTTTTTCTGGGAAACCTCAGTTCCACCAAGTCCTAAATACTAATTTTCATATTTGGCTATATCTAGTCTTTAATCATTATTTCACACATGACACTATTGTCATTTTGACAGATTTACAAAATCAACTACTTTCCAGTATCATTATTAGGTATGCTTAGCCTATATTCAATGTTTTTTATCTTTTAAGTTTTTCCTATTAATAGATAAAAATCATTGCATGGATTTTCATGTATAACATCTGCTTAGGAATATTTGCACATTTTTCATGTTATCATATGTGTTACTTCAGCTATTTAATATTTATATCTTACGTTCAGAAATGCGGACCATTTGAAAGGTAATTCTTACCTTTGTTTTTAATAAAAAAGTATCTATAAATACAAATACGTAATAGTAATACTGAACATTATTTTCTCTTGAAATTCAATGTCAAGTTTTGGGAGTTTAATTTTTTTTCTTAATAATCTGCTTGTTGATTAAAAGGCACTTTCAAAGATCTGTTGCTTGCTAGCACTTCTCTAGATTCAATGGATTTGCTTCCATAATTGTAAAATTAGTTCCTGTATCTAAGAAAAAAGTAATACATTTGTCTTCATGTCTATTCTAAATCTCTACTTCAGTGGCCTTGATGAATCTTTGCAACATTAACATTGAATGTCTTCAGATATGCACATTTTTTTATAACTTTCTTTAGCCACATGCAGATTGCCCCTGTGTGGTTTCTTCCTCTCTCAGAAGATGTTGTCTCTTGGCCAGTATCCTGGGATATGTACTTCTATCCTCAGGGGTCTTCAAGACCCAGAGAGATGATGAAGCTCTAGCAACTAGTGTGGCTTCACAGCTGACCTGGCTTAAAGCAGAGGTTGGGCAAGAGACTTCCAGAGATCACTTTTAACCTGAAGTACCCAATGTTCCAGTGAATGAGTCAATGGTCTTGAAAATTGTTCTCTTATCAATACATTCTCTTTATAGCACATTAAACAGACTGTAGCCTTCTTTGCTGAACTCATGATTCATGAAATGTTTCTTATATTTTTGCACTTCACTTAAAATGACCACCAGAAGCAGACTCATCGGCTACATATCATTTTTCTTATTACATCAGGTCCTGTATATTGTACATCACTTATTTTCTTAAATGGTATTATTCAGTTTTGTAAAATGGGTTTATAATTTTTTTATATTTATTAATCAGAATTTTCAAGGGCTAAACATGACCAAGCAAGTTGCATGGGTCGTCTCTACTGTTTCCTCCCTGTGTTAATATTGGCCATAATTTTTTCAGAGTTTTATAGACTGAAATTTATCATCCCAAAGTGTTTCTCTGATTATAAAATTTAACAACAGTAGATACAATCGTTATATAATACACATGTTATACCTTTATTATACTCTTGAATTCGTGTTCATGCAAGCTCAATATTTCTTACATATATATTAGAAATTAAGTCAAGATTTGTTCCAAATTTGCTCATGAATATGTTACAGAAGCTGACTATCAGTTCCACTTTTACAATTTTGTTACCTCCCTTGGACATTTTAACTTTGACCAGGATAATAATTTTTATTGTGAAACTGCAGATATAAGGAGAAACAAGATCATCAGATTGCACATTAACACATTCAGAAGAAAGACCTTGTCACTGTCTTTCAAGCCATCAACTTCTATTCAGTTGCAAACTGTGTGGGTTGCATAGAAAACTGGGAGGGGTCACTGAGCCCATGAGCAGACAGAAGCCACGAAATGGGCTGCAGTGATGAAAGTTGCTGCCTTCTTCCCATGTTGCTGTGGGAAGGAACAAGAATCCACAGTTTTCTTTACATTGACATAGCAAAAAGTGATATGATAATATTTTATAAAGCTGAATAATGCATATTTGGATGAAAACATAGTTGTCACTGGAATAAGAAGAAATTATATTTTGTACGCAATTAATTTGACATCAGTCAGTGATAGCAGTAAAATCTGGTATTAATTTATTTTTTTACTTTTATTTGGCTACTAAGGCAAAAATCTCCGTTTACATTACTGCATGGATTTTATTTTAGTCTTTGTCCTTTTCCTATTTTTTTTTTTTACATTTACTGCTTGCTCTTGCTATAAAAGTAAGAAAGTATAAACTCCAAGGATATTCATAGGTTTCTCGTAGGAAGACAAAAAAAGAAAAAAAGTAACTTTATCTGTCACATCAGAAGCTTTAAAGAAGCCTAGACATTTTATAATTCCCATGCACTCTTAATCTACTTTGTGCATATTACACACTTAGACTTTTCTAGATTTATTGTAATTAGACCTATGTATTACAAAGGAACTGCTCATATTGCTCCTACCTAATCTCTAATTTATATGCAGAAGAGCAAAGCTAAATAGTTTAGGATTTTCAAATTTAATGCTCTTTTTACCTAAGCAAATTATACAGCTTAGTAGTAGCTTCCTTCCCTGTGGTTTGAACTTTTGTGCTTTTTTTTTTTTTAATAAATAAACATATTCTTAGGCAGGCATTAATGCTACTTTTGTAACCTTTCTCTTTTCACTGAGTGCTCTCTGGGGATAAAATAAATCATCACTCTGAAATAAATGTTGCATGAGTAGCCCCTTGTAAGTAATGAGTTTGTAGTTGAAGAACTGGTGAATCCAAATTATGTTTAAATGAAACTGCACACACTTTATGCTCTCTTTCATTCTTTTCTCAAAAGATTTTTAGAATTTTGACACCACAAGCAGTGGGAGATGTGTCTAAGTAAAACTGGGTTAACCTAGTGAACTCGTTCAGAGAATGAAGGCTTTGTCACCAGAATTGTTCTGATGGTCCAAGAGGCTGATTTAAACAGCATTGCATATCCCACTGAATCACTTAAAGTATCACCCTTCAACAACTCACATGACCATTTAGTAAAAGGCATAATTTCCTACTGACTTAGGTTTTAATAATTACTGATGTGAGTTCTCAAAACTGAAGTTTATCTCTTTTCTTTATCTTAGAATATTACCCTCAACAACATATGGTACAGTGCCTGTAAAGAGAACTATAAGTCTGAAATCAAATAAATAAGTCCCAGGTAATCACTAGTTAATTAATTTTTTGCTTTAAAAAAATTGTGATGCTTGTCATTTGGCTTCAGATACTTGTGCTTCCTGATCAGACTGAATTATTTTTTCTTTTCCGTCTAAAAACATGCTTTAATAAATACTTGACAAGATAAATGTTTTTATTTTCATATATTTATTTTTTTGGAATTATTTAAAGCATTGACATAGTAGCGGTTTCTAATATCCCTAAAATACATATTCTGCATTAATATTGATATCCATATGAATACATGAGTTACAGACAGAAAACATATAATATATATATAATTAATACAATACAATAAATATAATACAATAAATATCATATCATTTCATATCATTAATATAATTAATATAATATCATATAATATCATTAATATAATATCATATATCATATCTCATATATCATATATCATATCATGTCATATATATTATGCTTTAGTTGGAGTGGATTGTGTAAAGAAAATATATTATTACCTGATATGATAGAAAGTGTAACTCCAATATGAAATAGAGGCTTTCAAATCAGGATTTTAGTACCTAACTTTAATGTAGCTATTCTCTAAAGGAATTCAAAACCCAGTCCCTAATGGATCACTTAATTTACTCCTATCCCCCTCCCCCTTTCTACTGTTACTTGAAATGCCCTAGGGTATCTGAGACATCTCTGAGACTAACATGTAATATTTGACTTGTGATATCTCTCTGGCTTTCTAGACGAGCAGCTGAAAATATGTGGACTATCTGAATGTACTTCAAATGACACTGAAGTGTTTAGGCAACTGAGTCAAAGCCCAGGCTACATTATTACCATGGAACAAAGGCTATACAACTAGGATTTAATAAGCCAGTATAAAATTAAATCTTCAGTGTCTTTGGGGGATGCCCCAAATTTCCTCCCTTACTGCTCCATATGATCTTTTACAGGTCTTGAGAATAATTTCCAGCTTCAAGTGAATTTCTCTAATACCCCGAAGCATTTCAGATGCAGTGGTGGTGGTGTTTAACCCCAGCTGGCAACTAAGCCTTACACAGGTAGTCATTCCCTTCTTTTAGTGTGGTGGGAGATGGAATTGGAAGGGTAAAAAGTAAGGAAATTTGTGAGTTAAATGAAGATAATTTAATAGGTTAAGGAAAAGCTGTGTGGAAAAACAAAGATAAATAAGGAATTGATTAATTACTTCCTATCAGCATGCAGATGTTCAGCCATTTCCAGCAAAGCAAAAATATAATGTAGCCTAACCAAAACCAGTACAACTGGTCATGTCTAGGCAATTGCATCAAGTTTGGAAAGAAGGTGTCTCACAAAAGATGAAGCAGCCAGGAAAAAGGTATAGTGGGTGCTGGCCCTTGAAAAAAACCTCACTGGCCTTGATTGATAGTCCATAAACTAAATAAGAATTTTGACTGGGTAGTAAAAGGTCCTCAGATGTCTAAGATCCAAATTGGAAGCCATTGGAAACAGCATATATCCTTCTGAACTGGTAAGTGGAGAGTCAGATGAAATATCCTAAGAGCTTTAAAACAATACCTAGATACACCTGTTTGAGCCACTGGATTCGGTCTTCTAGCTATGAGACTTTCAAGGACCAGACACTATCCTTTCCATGAACTTGTGGTAACTGGCAAGTGTCTGAATTAACACTAAGCAAAGGAATGAGAACCTACTAAGTTTTCTTAGACTGGTGAGAATTATATTCTGTAATATTTGCATCATAAAAAGTACATGCTGCTGGAAGATTGTAATTTTATATCTTGTATGATTAAAGGACCTGCAGAGTTGAGTTTAAAGGTGCTATGCTTTACACATAGGACATATAACAATGTATGTGATCTACTTTTATTGAAACATTATTCTAATTTGATATAATGATTTGTCTCCCTTTTTAAGTCAAATTTTAAAAAAAGGCATGTGGCACAAGTAGACCTGTGTTTGTGTTTTACAGAGAGTCACTGTAGTCAGCAGTGCCTATAATGAACTTGATTTGTTGCCTGTGCCTAATGTTTTCTTTCAGTTATAAATCTTTCTTTGGACATTAGAAATGATCCAAAGTCTTGAGGGTTATGGGGTCTTTTTCCCTTTCCTGAGTTTATTCCACAAATAATTATGACAATTATGTTAATTTGTGTAAATAGAATTATTTAATTAAGCAATTCTAGAATCTCAATTATTGGGACATGGAGCTTGACATTTGGTTAGAAGTTCCCTAACATGAGCACTTTGCTGATACGTATTTGACTGATATCGGTTTATTTGAAGATTGTAATAAGTATTTTCTAAATTTAGTAGCTGATTTAAGAATCCTAAACATTTTTTTTTTTTGCTCTTTCATATTATAAGGAAATTATTTTCTCCTATACAGGTAACAGAAGTGAGGACCATTCATTTATAGATAAAGCTAACTACTTATTCAACTATGACACTATTGGAAACAATATTCTGATAAAATATTACAGAAAAATCTGGATTCCTCATTCATTCTGTGAACCATTAAATAATCTATCTTTTAAAAATTTATTTTAAGGGTAATTTTTTCAGTATAAATTAATATTTTCAAAATCTGAATTCAGATCCTAGATGAAGATACATGCTAAAGGAGTTCATCTGTCCTTTTTTTGCTTAATCCATCACTAAATCTTGCTGTGAACATCTCCTTGCTATCCTTGTTAAGAAGTTAAAGAGAATACTGTAATAGGAAAATAAATGAGATTGATCATTGGCAATAAAAAATTTTAATGAGAACAAATCCCTCTGAGGTGTTCCTTTATGCCTCTCCACATACTAAAAAAAAAATAAATAAATAGAATTTTTAAAGATCAAGAACAGCCTTTACATACTACTTTAAGGTGATCTATTGTAAATGAACACACAAGAAGAGATATTGTATCTTAATGTTTATTTTTTTCCCAAGGCAGTTTAAAATTCATAGAAAATATTTGTTTCTTATTCAAGCAAATAAAATTTCAAGGAAACAAGCAGCTGTGCTGTACTATTCCAAGTCTAGCCTTTCAGTTTAGGGCTCATCAGACATTCTTCAGTCTTTAACCAACTACATCCCAAAAAGCATATCAATTTCATAATTATAACATGGTTTTATTTCAGAGTTAATGGTGATAATGGGACTGAGACTTACAATTTTCGTATTAATTTTACTATTTTGATAATCTGTACCAGATGGATGAACAATTATATATAAAAAAAGATTTTATTGGCTTTTAGCCAATACGTGTTCAAATAAAGCCAATATGTGTTTAATTAAATATACTTAAAATACACAATTCCTTCAGTTCTGGACTGATGAGCATGAAGTACAAATCATGATCTGCACATTTTATTAGGATAGATTCAGATTCTAAATCTGGACCAAAAAGAAAGATTCTTTAATTTTCAGGTTGGCAAAAATTTTCGTGGAATTGTGACTGATGTCACAATCTTATCAGAATAGTGGAAAGAATGAAATATGTTTTAATATGTATGACTAGAAAGGTTCAATATATTGTATAAGATAAAATATGAAGCTGAATTAAAAAGGAAAAAGATGTCCTGCATTCATAAAAACATCCACAAATGCATGGTGAAGAACCTTTGGAACAACAAGCTCTTTGAAACAGCTGAATCTGCAGGAAAGCAACCTTAATAGCAATGGAAAAATCACAAAAAGAGAAAGTGAACATAAATTGTAAGCAATGTATGTTTTTTATTTGAACGATTTGTCCAAGCTTGTCAGGATGACATCTACATGAGTATAAAGGTCACAAAAAAGAATGCATGAAAATGATTATTCCTTCACAGTATCAAAGGAAAGTGCATCTTTTTATGATATGTTTTTATTTTAATAATTACTGTTGGAAGTCTTTTCTGATTTCTACCTTTCTATCTCCACTAGCATAAAAGGGAAGAAAATCTGAGGGCTCTTATTTGTAAAATTCTATTGTTTGACTGTATATTTCTAGTCACTTTCAATGTCCATAATTTTTTGTATATAGTATTTTATCTTCTGCATGCAACTCCTGATTTTTTGAGTTAAAATGGAGGGATAAGGACGGAAAGACAACATGGTAAAGCCAAAAGGATTTGGTATGTAAAATCTGATCCAAATATATATTGCATTCATTTTTATGAGCATTGTCTAGCATGAAGATCAAGACCTGAGGAGGAAAACATTTAAGTTGTGCCATGAAATTCTTTCACTTCCATGAATGCTGGAACCTGGTTAATTCACTACTTTGGTGATGTACCATTGGGCAATGAAGAGTTATGGACACGCAATGTGAATACCTAATCACTAAAATGAAATAAATGATTTTTTATGAATCATCTAAAATATGTATTAACCCAAATTTTAAGAAATTTGGCATTCTCCAAAGCTTGTATGCTTCCCTCTTCTACCAAGAGATTTCATGTGTTTCTACAAAACTTGTTTTATTAAGTGCTTTGATCATCACAGCCACAGCATCACTACCATAGAGAAATCTAGAATATTTCATATAAGAACCATAGAACAATTTATTTTGGGAGGGATATCCAGAGTGCAAATCCTGCTCAAAATTGATCAAATGGCTGAGGTTACCCAAGGTTTTGTCCAGTTAAGTCTTGATTTCTTTCAAGGGCAGACATAAAAAAAATTCCCTGGGTAACATATTCTAGTTTTTGTTGATATTCATGGTATTTTTTTCCCTATTTTAATCAGAATTTATGTTTATTTTGTGTCTCTTGACCTATTGTCCTATTTGGCTCCATTTTTTATGCCATCCTGTCATCACTGCTCATATAGTACTTAATAATTAAAATTTTTATCATTTATATTGTAAAGTAGCTGTAAGCACAGGGAAACATGAAATCGATGCCATAGGGTTATCACTGACAGCTGTAGTTCAAGGTGTCATGGATCTCTGCTTTGGCTACATTTGCTATGATAAAAACGTGCATCCTTGAGCCATTCTATTACTGTCTCAACTGTTAGGTCCCTGATGGTCTCTGATAGTTGTATTTGTCTGCTATACTTTGTTATGTTTCTGTTAACATGTCACAAAGTATTTAGGAATTTGAGCTCTGCATAGTTATTGCCACTGACAATTCAGGTCTTTCTACCTCTCCACTGGTTCTGGTCACATTATTGTCATCAATTGCATGAATGCAGACCATTTCTGCTCTTCTTCACTAACTGACCACCTCTATCTCATGTTCCTTTAACATCTGAAGTGCACATAGGGTGTGTTGCTCTTTTTATTATGCTCTGCATGCTCAGAGAATAGAAGGACCTTAGGCATTAAAGGGATCTTGGTACTATTCTTATGTCAGTGCAGTCTCATGCCTCCCTTGATGGCTGTACATCACCTCCATACGTTTAACTGTAGATTTTCTTACTCATTTCTTATCAGTATGAAACAGTTTTTCCTTTTTAAATTTTTTTTATTATTTTTCCTCAGTTAAGTATATTCTTCAGGACAATTTTATGCAATGTACTAAATAAAGAGAGTACAGATTTAAAGACTGGTCATCCAGATATTAAATTCATGCTCCAACCAGGGAACCATTCTTCTATTAAACGGTTTCCTTCTCTTCTGCATTGTACAAAAATATGTTGTTTTACTACTGCACATTTCATGGCCAGTATATAAAAGTACTTCCTTTGTCATTTTTTAGGTTCCTAATTTGTCAGCAGCAGAATGAGTTACTTTGTATAATATTAGGGACCTCTTATCCAGTATTTGTTGCTGTTGATCAACTGTTGATGCAGCACATAGAGTTTGAATTCGTAAATCTGAAATTAAACAACAAAACAAAACATACTTATGAACTATTCAAGTCTTATAATTTCTGGCGCTTATTAGAAATAAAATTTTGGTAGGCTTCTGCTTTGTATTTATTGACAGTGAAATTAATTGAAGTTTTCCAGTCATATATTAAATTCTTAATTTGCCAGAAATATAAGTTAATCAGCTAGTTTTGAAGCATTCATTCCATTATATAGAAATTGTATTAGACAAAAAACCAAAAGGTATTCTCATAATTTTTCAAAGCTGTAATATAGTGAAGAGCCTTGTAGAGAAAAGTACAGGAATGGGAAGTGTCTGTGGACAGCAAATGAATCTATGTGCAGAAATCATGAGAATCTGTGGGTGCACAGGGGGATTTTCATGAACGTGAACTTTTTTGTATACTAAGAAGTAGTCTTGTAAGATTTCCTGTTAAGTGAAGGAACACTGCATGGAGAGGTGAAACAGAAAAATAAGATCTGTCAAGTCACATTTTTTTTGTCAAGAGGCATGTTAGACAATGACACCTGGGTGTAAGTACTGTCAGTTCACATCAGCCTGATGCTGGATGGCTCAAAAAACTCTTCAAATACTGAAGGAAGAGCTGCATTTTCACACTCTATCCATGCATCTATCAGGAAAAAAACAAAACAAAACTTCTTTAAATAAAACAAACAAACAACTCTTGGTAGAAGGGAAGCAAGTGATTGATCTCACAAAATCAGCAAAACTTGTGGTTTTTTTTGGTTTTCTTATAACTGTGCAACCCAGCTGTTATGATTCCACAGTAGTCTCGAAGCTCTTTCAGCCATTCTTCTACTGGCCATTTAACTCCTGATCTCAACTGACGTATTTACTTTATTGTATTTGTGTGCATGGAACATATGTGGAGTAAAAACCTTGGAATTCTAAGCTGTCAGTGTAATCAGTGGACACCTGGTCATTATAGCTAGAGGGGTCTGGAGAGCTATTCAGCTCATTGATAATTCATATATTGACAACATTTAAAATTGATGGGTCTCTTCTAACTCGGCTTATTCTGTGTTTCTGTGATACTCTAAACTTTACAATTTGGATCTGTGCTTCAACCATGATACCATCACACCATAGCTTCTCTTTCCCTGTCATTGACCAATGAAGTCATGGGCAGCAATGTTATTATTTATGGTGAAATTAAGTTATTTTATCAATCCTATCATATTGCTCACATTCCTTAAAAAAACCAAAAATATACACCTGAAAAAAATTCCTCATTCCCCTTCTGCTCAGGGTTACTTATGTCTGTCTCTTCAAATTTATTTTTATTCTATTATATTAGGCTTAGAATTCCAAATATGCATGATTTATCTTCAAATTTCTCTCAGCTTTGAGTTCAGTTTAGGGGCTTTTCTGACTGAGATAAAAAAAAAAATGCACACAATCACACTCTGGGTATCAGTTAAGAGTTTCTCTCTGCATTTATAGGATAACTAGTGACAAATCTACCACGTAGGTATAATTTACAGAGCACAGTAGCACTTGTCTTGGAACTCTTGGAAAATTAGTTTCTTAAAAGAGATGTGACTATATAAGAAAAAAAATGAGGATCGTATTTTGCTAACCTAACAGTGCCCAATAAATTTTTGGGCCTTATGTTCCTTGTACTTGACATTTACATTTTATCAATTATATAGCTCTGTTCTTTTACCACTGTAATTTGGGACTATGGTTTTCTACCTTTTTAAACAGTTTTTTTTTCCCTAAAATGCCTTTCTGTAATTCAGAAAGACTTCTTCTACCTGTAAAGTTATTTTATTCCCTTACATTTCCTTTTTAATCCTGAGATATTTACTCCATAATATATCAGATTCTTTCATATTATGTCTTCATAGATAACTTCCTTTGATACCCAAACAGTTTATTATATTTATTAGGAATCTTATGGAAATTACCAAATAGCTAAATAAGTGAGCTGGGTTAAGTTAGATAAATAAATTTGATGATATAAATATGTAGCAATGTGAACTGAAAAATTTGGTACAGTTCCCAGCTGGAGCCAAATCAACCATGGTACACCCCAGGGCTCAAAAACAGATCAAGAGAGCATCATCAGAAAGTTCAGAGATTATACAAATATGAGAGGAGTAGTTGGTACAAAAGATGGATATGTCCCCATTCAGACAAACCTCAGCAAAATAGAGAATTGTCTGGATAGGAGCCTCATGAAGCGATGTACCAAGTCCTGTACCAAGTTCACCCTGGAGCCTAACTGGCTGGAAATTAGCAGAGGGGACCCAAGGGTCCTGTTGGATAGCAAGCTAACCAGGATCCAGCAATGTGCCCACACTGCCAAATATCAACAGTCTCATTGGCTTCATCAATAGGAATGCTGACAGCACGGAAACGATACAGATTTAGGTTCCACAGTACTACAAAGACATGGACATAGTGGAGAGCAAGTCCAGTACGTGGAGGTGGTTAAGGGTCTGGAGCATCTTTAATATGAGGGGATGCTGATGAGGTAGAACAGTTCAGCCTGGATAAGAGAAGGCTCATTGGGATCTTATTCATGTGCATTAATACTTGATGGGAAGTCCTATATCACAGGATTTTTAAATTTTTTTATTTAATAAATAAGATGAACACTATTTTTTCATGGTTCCATTTGTATAAATCCATGCACACTATCATTGTAAAAAAATATTGAGCTCTGGGAAAGTTATTTACTCTAAACTTCTACAGCTTTAAGATCAAGTGTGTCATGCTAACTTATGTTCTAAATTATTTCTGATACTTTAGTTAGTCAAACTAGTGCAAGACAGTTCATTAAGACAAGGAACCACTTAGAAACATGACACAAATGCAATCACAGAGGTTAATGTAGGATAAAAACTTTTTTATTGTAGCTTCTCACAGTAGCATACATATTCCAGCAGGTTTTCTTATCATCTATTTAGACTAAACTATGGTAAGCATCCCTCTTCTCCCTTAATGAGGCTTAGTAACCTACTGTGTATGTGAATTGGTACATAGAGCTTGCTTTCCATGAAGTTTGTTAGCAAGGAGTCACAGGAAGACATTTTGTTTCTCTAAGAAAAGAAGAAAGCTATCACAGTGCAAGAAAAGAGAATCATCCTTACTCAGATGTGGTGGAGAAAGGTTAATCACCAGGTCTACCTTTTGCTCTCTAGTGACAGAAGATCAGAAGCACCTTTGAGAAAGCTTACTGTAAACAGAGCCAAACCCTAATAAGCTGTATCAAGGTGTAAAAGCAAATATTTGAGGAAATTTGATTACCTTCTTGTAAATAGCAACATTAGAATGCTACCGTTAAAATTCTGGAAATGTAGAAAGAAATATTTTTACCACTCACATCTCTTATTCCCATCTAGTGGGAGATAAAAAGTAACTTTATAATAGCACAGAATAGAATTCACTAAGTTTTCAATTGAAATTATTTATTGATTTTTTTTCAAATTGTATATGATGTAAATACTTATCTACAATGAAATCAACTGTCAGTTTTCTTTCTTGATTATAGAATGAAGGACATTTTATGTCACAGTGTTGGTTTTGAAAAACATCAGTTAAAAAAAGCTTGCATAAGAAATTTGACACAGCTGTTGAAAACATAATCCCAATTAAGACAGGGTTAGAAACAGAATTCAGGATACAAATTCAGAAAAAACTTGGTTTTATCTCTAAACCTATTCTGCTGCCTTGTGACTTAAACTTCCTGATGATATAATCCAGGACACAGGAAGTTATGTTACTGAACATGCAGTTTTTCCTCTACTGACTCCCTGAAAGTTTTCTAGATAATCTGTGTTTATTGCTCACACTTTCGGTTACCAAGGTAGCTGCTTGGTTTGCAGAGAACAGGTATTCCAATATCTAATAACTGAACTATTGTCTCTGATGAACAGAACTACTCTAAGTGAGATCATATAAAATCATAATAAACCATTATTGCGGTCTGATTTTTGATCATTAAACCTACTTACCTGCACAATATTTACTCTGGAGGTCGGATATCTCGGCTTTAAGCAGGTTTCAGACAAAGTAGTTTGAAAAAGCAGCTTCCTCAGGCTAAGAAGAAAAGTTAACTACCAGAATGTGGATTATCAGGGATGAATATGCTTTTTGACTCTCCAGTTGAAATGGACCCTAAGCATAAAAGGAATACAAAAAAAACAAGGTCTCTGTAAAAATATGCTAGAGAATGGAAGTGGGATGTTACTGACATATCTGAATTCTTCTTTCCACTAAATAATAATTAATGATGAAACAGATCAGTAACATGGACTCCACATTCTACTCAATTTCAGATAATGTAACCTGTGACATTAGCAGTCTACCAGTCAGAAGATTGCTCTTATTACCTTACCCTGCAGTTCTGAAATCCACATCTCAGCACAGTGTGACTGAGACTGACACTCATGCCAGACATTTCCTTTACCTTCCTGTGAGCCGTTTGTGGGCATAATTCACAGAAGTGATTCATACAATCATGGATATATGAACATACACATTTAACTAACTAACTAAAACACCCCAATCTCAAAATATCATTTCAAGCTAACTGTTTAGAGTTTTTATTGTGATGACCAAACTGATTTTATAGTTATTTCCTTGAAATGAAGGTACATTTTTGCTATTTTTTTTTTCTATTAGACAACATTGGATAAAATGTGTAACAAATAGCAGACACCTCTCCAGTATACATACAAATACAACTAAGCACCAAGGATACTTTTAAATCGTGTATCACCTCTTATCCCAGGTGTGTTTATTTTCCAGAAAACTGAATTGCTGCTTAGGATGTGAGCTACTGTCTTCATTTTGAATATCAGAAGATGTTGTTAACATTCCAGGTTAAAGAGATTTTTAAATTTTATTGCTTCAGTTCATCATCATCTTAACTCTGGAAATAAAATAATAGTAAATTACCCAGATTAAATTAATAATTTTATTTAAAATGGAAATCTTAGAAGAATTATGGTGATGAGAAGTAAAATGGAAGAGGGAGGAAAGACGTAAACTCCTAAAAGCTGCCTGTCAGCCTCTGTTATTGTAGTAGCATACATACAATATACCAAGTAGGGTGAGAGCTAGACAAAATGAATCTAGTCTTTAAACACTATTGTCTTCAGTGACTGTTATTGTTTAGATGTGCAAGTCTCTTTGGAGAGACTGAGTTTAACATGATAAATACACATATATTATAGCCTATTTCTGTGCTACTCTTTATAAACCAGACAATGTTTCAGTGTAAACTGACTATTGATATTACATCTAAACAATTGGATTCATATATTGTACTCTCATGCTGCTAGTACATAACATCCTTTCAAGTCAAAATAACTCTCAAGTATTGGTTCTTTTCCAGATCTTTAAATGGAACACATATTGTAATTAAAGACAGTATTTTTTTTTTTAAGCTTATTAAGTTGTACTATATTTGCATGCAGAGAGGGAAGTTATTAAGAAGACAAGATGCTTGAAATAAAATACATTGTCCTGGAACAGCTTTATAATAATACTGCCATGACAGACTCAGGGAAATTGTCTGGTTTTAAGACTTAAAAGAAATTCTGCAGGAATATAAGGATTTTGTGCACACACATAAAACATGGTAAAATATTTGTTAATTCAGCTTTGACTTCCCTAACTTCAATCATCAGCAAAACCACTGAGTAAACAGTAATATTATATGCCTATGGCAAACATTATAATCTCTAGTCATTGTTCATGAAACCGTGTGATAATGGCTGTAGGTTAAGTTCCTATTTTGACAGGAATAATTTTGTAATGTATAAAAGATATTTTAGAGGAATAAACTGTTGATCAAAAGGATAGCTGCAATAATCAAAGTTGTCTATGTAAGAAAAAGAAGTTACCAAGGAGTTATCTTTTAGACTGTCCGTATTCCAGGTGTTCACTTCTTACCTACCAGGGAAGATGACATATAATAATGGATGGCAATCTCAGGTTATATAGTCCTTTGAAGAGTGAAAAACTATGTTAAATACTTAATATTGAAATAATATTTTAATATTCAAAAGTGTTATTCAGAGCAATATTTTGTGATAATCTTTTATGAAAGTAAACCCACCCCAGGAATATTTATGTGTCTTTTGAATATTCTGAGAGAGTAATGAAAGTTTTCTTACTACCATTTTATAAGCCTTCTTTAAAAAAAAAAAAATCAGGGTGAAGATCTAATTCCTGGGCATTCCTGGACAGTAGGTGAATTGGCTGGTGGCAGGTTCCTACTGCTTGGTGCTGTCCTTTCTCAAAAAAACTCTCCACATTCACACAACATAGTATATATAGATATCCCTTGTCTGACCCTAGGATCCTAAGCCATAATTTCTGTATGTGTGCATTTTTTATTTGATTTCATATGACACTGTCAAAAGCAACATGGATTCTGTATAGCTCAGTGGTTTGTGGCAGAGGAACATCCCTCTTCACCACGGTCTTTACCATAGGCTCAGGGGAATCTTTGCTCCTGTATCTGGAGCACCTCTTCCCTCCCTTTTTACTGGCCTGGGTGTCTGCAGGGTTATTTCTCTCACATATTCTCCCTCTTCTCTCCAGCTGCAATTGCTCTTACACAGTAACTTTTCCCCCTTCTTAAATCTTTCATTGCTGGCACTGCTGCTGATGGGCTTGGCTTGGGCAGCAGTAGGTTCATCTTGGAGCCAGGTGGGATTGACTCTGTCTGGCATGGTGGAAGTTTCAAGCAGCTTCTTATGCCAGTCAATCATGTAGTGAGCCACCTCCCACTTCCAAAAAAACAAACTAAACAAAGAAAAACCCAAATAAAAGAAAACAAAACAAAGCAAATCAAAACAAATGCTTGCCACACAAACTCAATATATATCTATCATGAAATATGCTTTTATGAAGAATTCTGTGATCTATATTATTGTGGTTTATATTACAAAGAGATGTCCAGGAACCTTGTTCCATGTATCTGTCAGCAGATCTCACAGAGGAGCACAGGACTTTGTTTCCCTTACCCATACATATGTGACCCTTTGACATGAACATGTGGATAGAGTTGATGAAAAAAGCAGATTTGATAAAACACTTTGTGAGTCTGTCCATTCTGTGGAGAGAAAAGATTGGCTGCAAATATTTAGGATTACTACAGATTTCAAAAAATCTACTGGCAGCAATGAAGGTAGCTTAATAAAGAGGTTCTGGGGAACCACAAATGCACCTGCAAGCAGACACACTGAATCTGGTTCTTAGCAAAATATGTTAGGAGGTTATTTCTTAGCCTTGATTTTAAGAAACACAAAGGTCAAAGCATTTTGCAATGTGAAATTAAAGTGACACCATTTTTGCAAGTGAAAAATAATGGAGGAAAAAAAATCTTAGCACTATTTCTACGGCTATTGTGTTTAACTGGAACCAAAATTCTATACACCAGTGATTTAAAATAAATTTTAAAAAGTAAAGATGCTAATTCTTTGTCAAAATGCTCCTTTAAATCAAGGCTGCCTTAAGGTCGTTAGCTGTTTCAGACAGCATGGTTTCTACTGAACTTTTGCTTGGAATATTTCCTTTTGAATTACAAGATCTAGAAATTAACTTCTCTTCCAGAAAACTAAAGAAAACAAAAACAAATCCCACCCCGACACTTCAAAAGATAACTTCCTGAAATAATACAGTAGACAAAAACTCCTGTTGGTTCAATTTTCTGATGTGGCCATTAAAACAAGTAATCTGAAAAATGTCATTGAGGTTTGCATTATGACAGCCATGTAAATATTTTCTTAATTTAACAGGTCTGGATGTTGGAAGACATTCATAGGTACTCTTCTCTAATGATTTGCATCTATTTAAATAGCTGGATTTCAAATAGTTTTGAAATAGAATATTTAAATAAATTTGAAGAGTCTGTAAATGGGATTCCAGTTTACCTCTATTTCCAATAATAATAATAATAATAATAATAATAATAATAATAATAATAATAACATGGTATATATTATTTATATAATAAATACTAAATATTAGAACTGGCAAAGAAAGATGAGTTTTGAATTTTAACAAACTAGTTTTCACATAACTGCTTTGCCACTTGTTTTCTCAGAAATCTCACTTCAGTGAGAGATTACTTGATCAGACCAAATTTCTTGAACTCTGTTTATGGCTGATATCAGACATTAAGAGGAATAATACTTCTGCTTTAAAGAAAGTCTTCCATTTAGGACTGCATTAGAGGGTTGTTCTTTGTGCAAGTGAGGCCATAGTACACCTATTCCTTAGTAAGAAAACAACTTTCTACTGTAAAGCAAAACTTTAGCATTTAATTAAAAACAACAATAACTGAGGAAGAAGAAATAGGTATCTCTTTAGCTTACACTAATAAAACACTTAAGTGCCAGTCTAGTGCAACACTTTTGAGTTTTCACACTCACATAATTTTTGCATTTTTTTCATCTCTTTCTTGTGCTCCCAGGAGTTCAGCTGATTTTGATCAAACACATGATGGTACAAAGAGTGTGATTTATAAAAAACAACACACTTTAAGGAAAACTCCCTAAACATTAAGTATAATATTTATGTTTGCGTCTACTCACAAGACCATTCACAAGCTCATTCTCATTTGTAGATCATGAAAAATATGTCTTGCTATAATATAGGTATCTGTTTTAGTGGCCTCTTGCACATTCTCTTGAACACATGGTAAAAACAAGCATGGGTGCTCATCCCAGTATAAACTACATATCCTTTTTTTTAAGGTCACAAATCTGTTCATGAACACTGATCTGATTTACTATGATTCTGCTTGCTGAAGACACACAAGTTTTGCTGAAGAAATAAAGTTGTTGAACTTAAAAAACTGTGTAGCAGATCAGTGGTTTTTTGATTTAGAAAGAAAAATCACTTGAAATATGAAGGTTTCAAGAAGCCCTGCACCTTGTCATCCTGAAAATATATGCCTTTATCCTCAATATTTCTCTCTTAACTCATGTTAAGGATGTTCCCATATGAAATAAAATACAGCCCTTATCTTAGGTTGCAGCTCTCAAATTCTGTGCTCTGATGATGAAATCCTAGCTTCATCTTTCTTTGTCTCTGCTTATAATTGTGAAAAAAATTTAACACCATGAACAAAAACATAACACCCTAAACAAAATTGGACTCTATTTTAGATGTATAGAAGCTATAGGTCTAACTTTGCTTTATAGTTCCTGAGAGCTTTATAGCCAATGGACTCATATTTCTTAAATGAGAGGTGATTCCTTCTTCTCTTAACTACAAAAAGTCTAGAGTGACTGGATCAAATCTGCACATTTGCCTTTTAGATTTCTGAAGATAATTTTTGGGGTTTTTCTCAGCAGCATTTTGGTATCCATGAAACAGTCTGACTTTTTCAGAATTTCCTCTCAAATGTAATGTTTATTTTAATGGAATTATCTGTGATTTAATTTCCTGTAGAATACTTTATTGACTTTTACAGGTCATGTGAACAGACTCAAAACACAGGAAGCTTTATAAATATTTTGCAAAAATACCAAGCTGCAAGGGGGAAAAAAATAGCAAACAAAAACCCCAAACAAACATGACAAATTTCATTTCTACCTGCAAATACTGAAAACAGAAGGAACTTAATGGCAGATAATAGTCAACAGGAAATTACAACCTCCTCTTCTGGTCCCCAGAGCAAATAAAATCTGTAAGAGGAGTACAACTGTCTAAATATTGGATTTATCTTCCTGCAAGGAATAAAAATGAAATCAGACATTTGTTGAATGCAAGTAACAGTCTTTCTTACTAATGTCTGCCCATTATCATGAATATAAACAGTGAATCAAAAGCATTATTTGTTCCTAGATCCTGCCATTTAGTAAATGACATCAACTACTCTAACCAATTAAAAAGAAGTAATTTAAGAACAGTTCAAGATAGCCTTTGGCAACAAAATAGCAGACTCATAGATTAAAAGGGTTTTAAAAATATAGTATAACTCCATCATAACATTTTCAGTTTTGATTACAGAGGTTTTAAAGCACATTTCATTTCTAGAACTCTTAGGGAGACAACTTACTCTGTATTATATGTCCCAGAATAGATGTGTCCCCAAGCCTTTATAGTAGCTGGAACACACTTCCTTATAATTCAATCTGTGCCTCACATGTGCTTGATTTAGCCTTCTCAGCAAGATCATGAGGCTCATGTCAGAAAAAGCAGTGATATTTTCTGGTATTTTTTATCTGTTTTTTTATCTTATGAACATCTTTTGATTTCGTAAAGTTTGAGTTAAATTTCTATGTGTTTTGAACCTATTCGCAGTTGGCATATAGATGATATATTCAACAGCTGAAAGTCTTTATATAAAAGGGTGCAGCAAATTTTTTACAAGGATAGACTATTACTAAATAACTTGATAAATTGGAGTTTTGTTCTAAAAGTAACTTTACATTTACTTTTACATTTTGGATGATGTATCCATTTTCACTGTAACTCAAACATAACTTTGCTGTTTGAAGTCTTCTAGAGTTAGTGTCTTGATACTATCTTTGTCAAAGTATAGGAATAAACACACAAACATTTAACCAAAGAATACTTACTGCTTCATGTTCTAACCATCTCTCTGTGTTATGTCATCTGCTGATCTGCCACAGTTGGGCTTCATAGTAGCCTTTAAAGAAACAGAACTACTTTTTAATATATTACTTGCCATCTTGGCTTTAAAATGGGCATACAAATGTATCTGCATCAGAAAAGCTGGAATTTAGTATCATATCAATGGAGAAAAAGAGAAAGACTTTGAAGAGACAATTCTGTCCGCTTGAGATCTGTGTCAAATCATGGAATTGCTAAGTCTTCTCAATTTGCTGTGTAGAAGAAAAAAAAACCAGCTCAATTCTATTGGTTAAAACAGATTCGTTCTATTTTTTGCATAAAATGTGGTCATTAAATACACATGTGAAAATATGTGGCTTTATTACAGCCTCTTAAAACTTTTAATTTATTAATAGTCTCATAAATTTATATATGACATATTTTAAAAATTAGCAGTTTTTTACACTTATTTTGGATCTAAATTGAAAAAGAATAGAAATAGAATTTTGAATATTTTATCTTTACAACACTGTTTTATTGATAAGATTAAAATAGAAAACCTGCAATATCATCACCTGTAGAGTAATAAAGCCAGCTGAGTCTCATGATATTTTGAGAAAGAAAATCCATGTAGCTAAGCAATCAGCACCTAAATGATGATGTGGGTTATCTAAGGAACCACTGGAAAATATTTTTTTAGCTCATGAGCTTTGAGTGATGTTTCTTAACTTTAAAAATTAGTACATTTTAAAAACGACAATGGAATGATGATGTCAAATATTCTGCTCTGCTTGAAATTATACTTTGCCTGCTATGGAGAAGTAAAAGTGTTTTCAAAGTGTACTATGCACAGACAAAGGTGCGTTAATTATTTAGAGAGTAAACAAATAGATCTGTTTGTATGTAAGTAGTAGCATAGTCAGGCTTTTTCTTCTGTGAGAGCAGCTTATAGAATTAAGCTTCCTATGTTAGTGGGAATTATGGCTATTTTTGCAGATGAAGAAGAATAAAGAATGTGATCTATAAGGCAAATTAACTTCATTAGGCTGACAAAGTTAATATTTACACCAGGGTATCCCAAGTTCTTTTAATGCACTGCCTCCTCTTCATCAAGAAAACAGGAACATAATGGCTTCTGCTCCTGGGTTGCAAAAAAGTTTAAACTTGGATTATTAATGTGTCTTGTTTTTGTTTTCAATTTCACCTAACTTCTAGTATATCACATATTGTTTAAATCTATGCTTACTTGTTCAATACAGTAACTTAATACGATAAAATGAAAATCTGGGAGAAGAATAAAGTTGTAGGGAAGAAAGGCTTTTGGGGAAATAATTTCATTATCTGCCTTAACATGATTGATTAGTGAACCCTAGTCATAGTCCATTGGACTACAGTCCAAAGCACAATGATGAGGATACCCAGATTAGAATACGTAGATACCTCATTGTAAACAAGGGTCTGAACAATGGTCATACCCTTGAAGGATACTTATTTTGACTAAAAGATTTTTCTACATTACTTTTATATTTCATGTCAAAAGAAGATAGAGGAAATAAAATTAATCTTTCAAAATAAAAGATGTATACAGAACTTAATGTGGTAATAACAGAAATAAACATATTGGAGAACTGATATAGTCAAATTAAGGAGCATCATTCAAAGGACTAACAAATTAACAGAGAATACCTCATCAGTGTCTTTGTCATTGTATTATTAAGAAAGAAATAAAACATTATAGGTCCCCAAAAAAGTACCTAAAAGGTAATTTTAATCTTCGCATGGTACAACTATAATTTTAAATACATAGCAGTAACAAGTAATTATTTTGTGAAGAATTAGATATTAATGATTCCAACATAATGATGCAATGTCGACAAGTACAGGCCTGGTAGGACAGCAGAGGCCTTGAAAAACAAAGGAAGCAGCATAAAGGACAATGAGAGATATCCCCATACATGTGTGCAAGGATAAGGCATATGGTTGGCACATGGTTGGCAGTGGAGATATAAACAACTGATCCATGGTCAATTACAAAAATGTAAACTTGGAGATGGACAAAACTGGTCTTAGGTGGAATAAGTAGTAAAAAGCCCAAGGGACCATATTTAATAAATTCATATGTAATGATGAGATGTACACCAGTGAAGAAAGATAAAGAAGTAAAATCTGTTAGCAAAGATCCTAAAAGACCACAAATGGATGCTGAAGTGAAGAAGAAAAAAACACTAATACAACCATCATGCTTCTTTTGGCAAAAGCTCCAATTGCTGATGACTTCACAATACACACTACAACCAAGCTAACCACTAATTTTATGACCTTGCAAGGCAGTGGAAAGGAGAGCATGACCCTGGGAAAGGAGTAGAAAATAGTGTGTGTTTCTAATAATTTTACCTGCAATTCTGTGTTTTCTCTTTTTTTTTTTTCTTTTCTGACTAGATCTGAACTAATTGTTATGAGATTTTTCAGATTTCACTAATATTAACAATATCTTTTTGGCTTTAATAACACATAAAGTAAGCTTTTCCTCTGCCCATAAGTAAGATTTTGTGCATAGGGTTTTAGAATATAATGATGATTTTTCCAGAAATAAATGCAACACCTAACATGACTATATTCTGCCTAGTAGATCAATATGGTTTCTGAGATAGGCATTTCAAATATAAATAGGAAAAATGATTTCATCACTTTGTAAATGTTCGTGAAACCAATTACCAATAAGTAGCCTGAGGCTTGATGTGAGGAATCCTTTTCCTCACTATGACATCTGACAGTCTATCAAGTGTCATATCTCAAGGTTAATACTGTGAAATGTGTTAGGAATGATGTACAGTAAATTGTTATTAGTCACCTTCTTTATAATGTTATTCTTTTTTTCTGTGTCTGGGTGAAATGAGAATGCTGCTCAACTTATTCAACACTGATCTTTGAAGGACTCTGCAATATCAAAATAATATATAAATAATTACTCCCAAGGAATTCCATCGCAGTGTTTTGCATTTTAGCCACAGAACATGTATGTGGAAACCTGACATCTTTTCTGGCCAAGTCAGTGGATATTTTAGCCCCATGTAATATTGAAGTAGGATTAGGAATATGAGAGCATGTAACCATAAAACAATAAATGCCATGATGATATTATGATTTTATGATATGATAGCTTATTGGTAGATACATTCTGCTGCTGGGGTGTTTGTTTATTTCCGTTAAAACAAAGAGCTACCTGTCATGCCATTGATTCCTTCTTTATTATAATGTAGTTTTGTTGATATGTTTTACTAAGGAAAAAATATAAAACCAAAACCAAAACAACCAAAAACCTCTAACCCCATCAACAATTTGACACTGAAGTGAAATTTTCACTCCTTTCATTTGTGAATGCTTTAAGAAACTGTGTTGCTGTCATAGCCAGATGTTCCAGATTAGGGTAGGTACTCTGTAGCCCTGAATGTAAATATCTCCAGAAAAAAACACAATTTCAGTTTTCTTAAGTCCGTGTTAGAACAGAGGTGAAAAAAAATCCGTTCAATTAAGGCAGAACTACTGTCCTAGAAAAATATTGATACTTCTCAGTTTTAGCTTTTATATTTTTCAGAATCTCTGCTGCTTAGTGTGTAACTCTGAAACTTCATATTAGGTATTAGTAAGTTCTCTTTGCAGGGTAGTTAGACAAAACCATCCCTTTCTAGTGAGAGAATCAAGGATAACTGGTACCCAAAAACATAAACAATGGTGAAGGGAAAGGGGAGAGCCAGGGGGCTGAGACTTCATGGCCTGGGGCTGTGGTTGGACAATTGACCCCAATATGTAGATGAACCAAAACTTATAAAAGTGTAAAAACTAGTGACTGGGATCCGTCTTGGATTTGATTTAGGTGCAGCCCCAGCCAGGCTTTTGCACTACCCCAGGTGTATCGTTTTAATTAACACTTATTTTATTCCTTTTACTCTGTCTAGTCTCTATTCCAGGCCATCACTACTACAAAGTGAAAGAACACTGACATTGTGAATGAGGGGAGTGGAGCATGTTATAAGAGAGATCCCATGTGACATCACTTGTACAGGTTTTTGTTAAGACACTTTCTATAATATACTGTATCCCTCTTTAAATACCTAGGATCACTCAAACAATCATACCTTATTAGGGACTTAAGATTTATGACAGAGAAGGGTTACATTTTCTGACTTCTTTGAATAAAATTGATCTGTGCGTATGTTTGATTATCATGAAGGAATAACTTCTTGAATTTTGCAATTTTAACTAGATTTTGTGTAGTATTATATTTTATGACACAGTTTTTCTGCATCTGATATGATAATAAGTAGGAACTGATGTGAAAATATTGAGATGCCTCCTCAGGAATTAATTATATAAATTAAACATAATACTTATATTTATCTGTGTTCAACAGGACTTTAACATGGGAATACTGTGGTTTATACCATCACAACACTAAACCATATATAGTTTGGTGTATATATATATATATATACACATATATATGTTTGTGCATTATATTGAGACCTTATTAAGATATAATTTATTATTCATGATATACACACAGTAAAAGCTAAACATTCATCAAAGAATTATTGCTACTACTGCAATTATATTGCCTATGTAACTCACAACAATTAATGTCTCCTCCACAACAGGTTAACTGTATGTTGAAGCCTAAAGTTTCAAATTTTAGAGCTATTTCTGTACTAAAACTAAAAAAAGAATATTCAATGCCAGAGTAACGCATAGTTCTTCTCCTCATAAGGAAAAGACCATGTACAGATATTAGTCTGCTTATCCTGTGGACAATATAATAATCGCACATAATTTTCTTCACTTAGGGTATCGTCTCAAATGACTTTTGGATAATATATTTGAAACAAGTGAGGGAGACTGAATGGTCACCATCTTAGAAAGAGTGTTTCAAACACTGGGGGAGAATGAGAAAAAATCCTGAAGATGAAGGAACATCTATAATGGTTTAGGAAACAGGGCAATAAAAAAAGTAGGAAAAAATTGAGAGGGGAGAGTGAGAAACAAAATAGATGGCAAATAACTGCAGCCAAAACTGTCAATCACTATGGAGAATAAGCCTAGCCTGAATGTAATTATTAATTGGTGATATAAGACCTTTATTTCAATGTACATTTACACTGAAACTGTTCCTAAACCATGCACATGTCAAGCCTTCATTCATCTCTTCTCCTTTAGTTTCCTAGGCCCTTATTTCAGAAAGACGTTATTTTGTTTATAAGATATGGAGGTATTGCAGCATACTCTGCCAGGTTTCTGACCTGTATAAACAACAACAACAACAACAACAACAACAACAACAAAAACCAAAAAACAAACAAACAAGAAACAAACAAAAAACCTAAACAAACAAAAAAAAAACAACACAGGGAATCTATAGTCTTTTGTCTCTCCTCCATAGCCATTGTGGCTTAGTTTAATCCACCCATTGTGACCACAGAGAAAAAATGTTATCTGTTTGTACCATTAATGTAATCAGTAACAAAAAGGAAGGGATTTATAGTTTATAATGTTCAGATATGCTAATTATGATTTTCTGTGTCAATATTAGAATAAAAAAATCTTCTCATCTCATCTTGCTAACATCACAAAATCAGGTTGGAAGGAAACACAGTGGATCCTATGGTCCAGCCTCCCTGCTCAAGCAGGGTCATCCTAGAACACATTGCACAAGGTAGTGTCCAGATGGTTCTCAACTACCATCCATGTGAGGCAGACTCCATAACAGCTCTGGAAAATCTGTCCCAGTGTGTGGTCACCTGCACAGTAAAGAAGCTCTTCCTTATGCTCAGGTGGAACTTCCTGGGCATCAGGTTCTGCCCATTGCCTCTTGTCCTGTTGCTTGGCACCACTCAGAAGAGGCTGGCTCCATCTTCTGGACTTCTTCCTTTCAGATACTCATAGACATTGATGAGGTCCCCTCTCAACCATCTCTTCTTGAGGCTGAACAGGCCCAAGTCTCTCATCCTTTCCTCATTAGAGAAAAGCTCCAGGCCCCTAATCAACTTTGTTGCCCTCCACTGGACCGACTCCAGGAGCTCATTGTCTATACCAAGGAGCCCAGAACTGGACACAGCACTCCAGATGTGACCTAACCTCGGCTGAGTGGAGGGGCAGGATCACCTCCCTTGACCTGCTGGCAATGCTCCTCATAATGCCTCCCAGGATATAATGATCTTTCTTGGCTGCTGCTGCAGAGCTGCTTTCCAGCAGCTGTCCCTAATGCTCTGTAATGGTGTTTAAGGTCATCTCTGATATGGTCCAACAACACCACACTGGTGGGAGAAGAGCCATGAGAAATCACAGCTAAGGCTTTTACCCACTGACCCCTTAAGATCAGGACTACAAACTGATTCCTTGCCTGGGAAGTCCTGTCCTGTGGATATGCTTTGGCAGATCTAGAACCTTGTTGGGCCTGACCTGCCTTTTCACCATCACACTGCTCAATGATGACAGGATTCCCAGCTGACCTTGGTTATTATCACCAGCCCTGCCCGGCTTTTCTTGCTTGGGTGCTGTAGGTGAATCCATGAATCCTGCCTGCCTCGCTTTTCCTGCCTAACCCATCAGTGAGGTGTTATATTAGTTAAGTGGCTGAAATGGCCAAAACCAGCATGCATATGTGCAGGATAAGTTGTTGGCATTCTTTAACTTCATATTACTTACCAATAAGGTAAGGATTTAAACATATTATGTAAATAACAGAGGACTTATTAGAATGCATGTAATTCACATTATAGTGCTTATAATAAATCATTACAATCTTTGCAGATATGCCTTTATTATGATGTTTATCACTGAGCTACAGGCAATTAACTAGGTCACTGTCTTCTTATGGAAAATGAAGCAAAAAAGAACAGTGTGATGAAATCTATTTAAAAAATGACTCATCAAAGGCCGTCAGAGTGGTTGTTAAAGTTGCTTCACAAATTACATCAAAAGTGGTTTGAGAAAGGTCATGACATAATCTTGGGATATCAAATATGTTTTGTAGCCTGGAAAGTCCCTGAAACCTGGAATGTGTGAATCAGTGTGAAATGTTATAGAGGTGCCCTAGGATGCCGGGTATATCTATAAGCAACTGAGAAAGATGACACAAAACCTATGAGAGATTTCAATTTTACTGCTGTTGCAACTTGAAATCAATTGAGAAATTCTAAATGTCCTAAATGGCATCAGTGAAATAAATCTTAAATTTCTATTTGCTATAATGGCAACTTAGATTTGGTTCACATGTCAAGGTATCATTACAGACACCCAAAAGAACATAATAAATCTGATTTCCTTAATTTCTGAAGAGTTAAGAATCCAGTCTGAAGTAGTTATTTAGATTCCTTGGATTCACTTAAATTCCCACAGATAGAGGTGTTTTGAAAGGTGCTTTAATGTACCCCAGCTACTATTCAGTTACTCCTTCAGAAGTGTGTGTGATTCCCTTAAACTTGTTTCATATTTGTCAGGTCTGGGAAGATGTTTGGGATATTGTAGGAAATCAAAAATGCCCCTAAATCTTCACTATTATTATATTCACATATTTATTTAAGATCCTTTGTAAGGGGAGATATGGGAACTTCCTGAAAGAAATTTTTCATATCTGTCTGGCGCATCCACCTTAAAAGAGAGTAACATTATATGGGCTTTTCTCACTGTGCTCTTTGAAACAAGAAATGTTGTAGCCCTCTCTGTCCTAATCTGTGAAAGATTCTTATTTTAAACTAAAATAACTGTTAACATATGGCTAAAAGTTCAGTATAAGACTTTGAAGTAGGGAAATTAAGAAGTTCTGGACCAATTCTCACGAGAATGCAAAGTAAAGTTCTGTGATTTTTCAGTTGGGTCATTTGTGAATGAAATAGAACAAGAGGAAACTGAGAAGGAAAAATTAATAGTGTAGTACATTTAATTAACAGAAGTACTAGGGGCTAAACAAGCTAATTGTATTCTAATCTTTAAAAATAGATCTGAAAAATAGAACAGGCTTTCATATCTATACCTTAAAATAAAAGTATTTGAAGTGCTTGAGTTTCCACTTATTGAAGTGGAAGTTTAATGAAGAAAAATTTTTAAAGTGGTTATGCTAAATCATTCTAAAAGTTCAGCCATCTCACTTGATTCATAGAAACAGTAGAAGCATTTCTCAAGTCAGCCCCTACTTGTGTACTTGATGTTTCTATGTTGGGCTGTTTCCAGGATTTTTTTCCTGTGTTTCAATTTCTTTCCTTTTCCCTATATCACCAGTCCCACTCTGGTGCTCTAGTATGTCTCTTCTCAGTCTCCATGCAACTACATTTTCATGTTGCCCTCCATTTTACATTTTCTCCTTCATTTTATTAATTATATTGCCCTAAACTTACTTTCCTTTTACTGATAATTAAGGTAACCTGTATATGGAAGTACTGTCAATAAAAATTCAGGACTTTGAGGACGGTCCTGTACCTTCTGCTTTGGGGAAGAATGGTATTGCACACCAAGAAGGAGGAGCAGAAGATACTCAGATATTCTCTTCATTAATATGTTGTAAGAGTTGCTCATACAATTATATTTTTAAAGTATTGGATAAAATTAAGACTCATTGAATGTGGTGAGATTTGGTCACTCTGATAGAAAAATGCTGAAATGAGGAAAAGAATTTATAAAATCTTCCATATAGATACCTTAAATTTATTTCTGATCTTTTTATCTATATTCACTGTGGAATCTGTGCTCTCTTTGTCCACAACGATTTTTAAGAAAAATAACACTTAGAAATTAATTAATTTAGTTTTCCACTCCAGAGTATGTTTGTACTGATCTTTTGGACCTTCATATTTTTGTTTCAGCGTGACCCTCTTAGGCGTTTTCCTGCAGATAGCAGGTAATGGGTCAAAATACTCCTAGTTTTTTTCACCATTAACCTACAGATAGTGAAATCTGGATCATTATAAGACTCCAGGAAATCCTGAGCATTGTATGTTCACTGGGAAAAGGCACTGTTCTGCAACAAACTTAATATAACACGCTTAAAGTAATCAAATCAGAGGTCTTACTCCTTCTGAGTTCTGAGTTCTGAGTTCTGAGTGTCTGTGAGTGAATCAATAGGCCAAATAGTGCAACAGATGAGCACTAGGCTGGATAGGGCTGATGTCAAATCTGTAAAGCAGAAATTCACTGTATTTCCCATAAAAGACTCTGTTGTTGGAATTTGCCTTTGAAATAAACCTCTTAGTGGCTCTGAAATTTGGTCATCCACAAGTCTGAATGTTAATGCCTTCATGAAGTCAGAATATGAAATAGAAGCCTATTCACATACAGTAGTTACAAGACTCTTGGGCATTATCAGCATTTACATTCCGGTATTCATGGTTCTTGAGTCTTCAATGCAATCTCTCAAGTAACTGAAATAAGAAATTCAACTGTTTTGCCTAGGATTATGCAAGAGTTACAGTCAAAGTATGTAGAAAATCTTAAACATAATTTTAAAATATTTATTGTATTATTCACTACAAAAAAAATGAATGCTATAGCAAGAAAATGCTCAGAATTAAAGAGCTAATCAATGGGTTCAGGTAGAATACACTGAAGTTAGGAAAACATCTGTTTGAATTATACATCTATTCTATTTTTTAATAGAGTTTTTAGTAAGTCATGCTAAAGTAGGTAACTGTATGTGAGAAAAAAAAAGCAGTAACAGTGACAGAAAAATCAGAAAATTTTAACATGGCTGTTATGTTGTAAAATGTACCGAGCACACTTAAACCTAGCAAGTTGATGTGATTGGGTTTTGGTTTTTGGTTTTGTTTTTTAGTTCTTTGATTAGTTATTAAACTAAAAAAAAAAAAAAAAAAAAAAAAGAAAAATATGTCAAATCATTCTTTTCTCTCAACTACATTTGATTTTAAAGCCACATCACAGTAGCCATAAAAAGTATGTATAAAGCTACACTAGGAAGGAGTATGAGGAAATTTGATGAGCAAATGAAAAACGAGAAAATCAATACCAACCCCTCCACACAAAAAAACCCCCAAAAATAAAAAAACCAACCCAGTGTTACAAAATGTTTTCTTGACTTCCTTTCCACACAGGAGGGAATCACCAATGATCATAACTTGTCATTTTTTGTTGGTCTTATTGTAGAAGTTTTTTTAGATTGCTTCCTCAGGTTACTCATTATGCATTTGAACAATTGTACATATTTGTAAAGGTATGTCAGAGGGTTAATTAGAGGGTGAGGAGGGATATCTCTTGCTGCTGCATTCTACAATCTTTTACTACTCGTCTTTACCACTTGTGGTGTTGCCTTGTTCCTGGCACAAACCAGGTACAAGATCTACCTCTATAGAGATCACAAAGAGTTGGCTTCTGTGCATCATAGATAATCAGGGTATGGCTCCAATGTATTCTCAGACTCTCATCTGATCCTGCCCCTCAACCATCAAGGAGAGCAGTTCTTGAACCTGGTCACACCTCCCACAGACTTGCTTGCAGTCACTTTCCATGTCTAGGAATATCTCTTCACACGTCCCACATCTGAAAACTTGTGTGGTTGTATAGTTGAACAGGAGCTTGCTCTTTGTGGCAGGATTGGTCCTACCAAGAGTGAGCAACTCAGTAAAAGCAGAGGACACTGTTTTGCTGTTTTACTGTGTTCTCACCATGCAGCCATGTGCCTGCCCATCAGAAATGTATACTCTCATCCTTTGTGTTTTCTGAAGACGTTTATCCCAGACTTGTGCAGGGTAAGGTTATATCTCATTAACATTTTAACACTTTAATAAAAAAATAGTAGAGCAGGGTCATTGATCAACAAACACTTGAGAGTTCCTGACACTTCTGATACATGGGACTATCAAAACCCACCACCTGAAGAGACTGCAGTGCTTGAGTGTACCATATGGCATAAAAGTACTATTGCAAAAAGTAACAGATTGCCCATTAAGCTTACCAGATGAATCTCCATTACTTCCATATATACATCATTCTCACACTGTGCCAGACAAACAAAAAAGAAAAAAAAAAAAGTGTATTTCCATAAGAAGTGTAAAGTTCTTACTTTATAAAGTTTTCTTCTTCAGTACTGCACAGTAACAGGCTTTACAGACAAAGGGCAAATGGTAGCCTTCCCTTCACATCAGTACAAATACACACTTATTTCCAATGTATGTATAGAAGGAAGGAAAGGAAGGTAAAAATTGTAGCTGTCCTTTTCCTGCATGCTGTATGTGCCACTACTGTGAACTACAAATGCAATGAGTTTTAGGAATGTCCCTACCAAACAAACACAGAAAGTCGATGGAGTGGAGACTGTTGATGTTGTTTGGTTTTCTTTCAGGGCTTTGTCAATTTGTTTTGGTTTGGGCTTTTGTGTGGTTGGGGGAGGGAAGAGTGTTGTTAGGGGTTTATTGCTGGTTTTTTTTTCCCTGAAGGCTCAAATCATGCATTGAAATTTCATCTCCAAAGCTTTATAGCAGGTGGAAATATCCCCTGCACTGAGGACTACTGTAGAGGCACAGTTAATTTTGTTCCTGAAGTGTATTTACAATTCACATGTGCTGTGATGCCAGACTTCTTGCTGGCATGTGCACAAATGCTGCCAATAAACCACTCTATTTAATAATAGAAATAAATCACTATTGCTAATGTTTGATTGGCTGTACAATAGAGGCTGAACATCATTGTACTAAGAGGCCTGAGTCACCATAGGTTATCTTTTTGTTAGCGAGTATGAAATGATTGTTAAATGTTATAGAATCAAAATTATAGCATTAGAAGAGGGGAATCTGCAAATTTCAGGATACAGAAAAGCAGCACAGGCCATGAGGTGGTATTACAATATTAGCTGGTTTTTTAACATGAGAATGTGCCATTTTTGCCCACATTACTTAAAAATATCTGATTCTATTATCATATGGTTCAGTATGACGGATTTTGTAAGAATGAGGCGTAAGTCCTTTTTGTTGGAGTCAGTGAGTTAGGGGTCTCTCTGAATTCTTCAGAGAGAAATCAGAGTGTAGGGATTGAATAAGGTTTAGTAGGAGTTGCAGTGTTTTTAGTAAGTGAAAGGCCTCAAATACCACAGTAACAGAGAGTGTCCTAGTGAAGGTTGTAAACACATTGATATCTTCAGTAGAGGCTCCAAGTCCACAGTTGTAGACAGAATTTAGACATAACAGAGTTATAGTAAGAATATTGTTTACATTTCTTAGATAGAACACAATAGAGTCTAGGCGTAGTGTTATGCGTAACCTAGTATGCTAAGAAACTAGAATTCTTATAGGTTAGAGAGTGGTGGTCTGAACTTGCATCTTAGCTTGCTGGAAAAATCCTATATAAGACTCTGTATTAGGAGAGTTGTTGCTTTTGGCCATTGCTGCTTTTAGCCATTCTGGCTTCTAGCCATTTGCTTATTGCTGCTGCTTTTGCCATTGCTTGCCATTGCTTTTGCTATTGCCTTTTGAGACTGATGTGCTTTGTAATAAGATGTGCTTTGTAATAAATAACTTTTTTAACTATTAGCTGCTTTGCTTATTAGAGAATTACCTGACAAGTAAGAGCCTAGGAGCTCAGAGCAGGAGCCTAAGAGCTCTGGAGTTAGGTGCCTGTAGAGCACCTGGCAGTTAGGTGCCATAGAGCACCTGGGGGTCAGAAAGAACCCCCACACTAATTCCATACCTTTTGATACATTTTGTTTTGTTTTGTTTTCTGAAATATGCATTAGAAGTGGTAAATGATGGTGCAGAACTATCCCTTAAACTGCCCTTAAAATATTTAATATTGCCTGCCAAGAATACCTCTGCTCTACCTTAGTATTGCCAGTCATTCCTTTACAATCATGTCCAAAATTCTCATTTGTTCTCCATTTGCAGTCATGCTTCTTTTTTAAGGAAGAAAAAAATTCCAACTTTCTTGTTGTTAATACAACGTGATAAGTATCTAAAAATACATTTTTTCCCTAAGAAGTGAGTATTTATATATGTTTGCAGCATCAGTTTATTTCTTTGTAAAACCTGATATTCCATGACTAAGTAACTTTTCTTCCATTTTCGTTTTTATTTAGTTTTAAAAGTAATGCTAAAACATTTAAGAAAAGAAAAAGGTCAAAAATTTATTTTCCTCTATTTTTTTTTCATTTTATTTAGGTGAATCTTTTTTACTTACTTAGAGACCCATGTTTCTTTTAACTTTGTTATCAAAACACAATCTTTCTTACTTTCTTTTTTTTTCTTTTCTAAGTTGCTGAAGAAAAAGTCTCTTCCAAAGATCCAAAAGACTCTTCCAACAGATACAAAGTTGTTCCAAACCACATTATTGTTTTGAGAAGAAAATGTTCTAACTGAAAAAAATAGTAGTAGTAAAAAAATGAACACATTTCACAATTACTTTTCTATCTCCTGATCTATTTTTAATAATGTCCATAATGAGGCCTTCTGCACCTATTTTAGTGTGTTCTCAGCAACTTTTAGTCCCATGATATTTATTATGGTGTACATATTTTATATATGAACGATACTGTTATTCTGATCATTTATTTATGTTAAGCAGTGGCCATTATAGCAAAGTGTAACATCTGTGGTTTCATTTCTGGTGCAGAGGTAAAGTGATTATGGAATTATGAGCCTACCACACTCAGGGGTGTTACAAAACATGAAATACAACAAAGTTCAGTAAGTTCTTCTAATTTTACAGGTATGTGATTATCTCACAGGAGCTAATTCTTGTAGTTACCAGATGTTTCACAATAACAGTAACTGTGGAGTTGCTTCATTGTTACAACAAGAAGATTTTACTGCAGAGAGAAAAGTTGGCATTTTCTCTGCTGGATGAAGATGAAATTGGCAATTTGGAACAGCGGTTTCAACTGAGCTATGTGGTTTACATTGATTAATCTATCATGCTAGAATATTAACCTACCAATTGCAGCTCTCTCCTAGTAGTTTTCTAATCTGTGCCATATGTCTGGAGCTTAATAAAAAATGTCTTTAATTCCAGCTACAACAAGGATTATTTTACAAAAGAAAGAATCCTGACCTTTCTCCAAAACATCAGATGTTTGGGATGTTAATTTTCCAAGCAAAGCTAGAAATTTTTTCATGCAATGCCAAGAATCATTATCTGAATAAAATTGCAGTGACTCAGATGATATGGATTCTGACACTATACCTAAATAAAGCATCAGTTCCCAAGAGAAGAAATCCTGTTCACATTTATAAAGGACTTGTATGTTCAGGGACAACTTCTGAGGGTATTAGTCACTTTGGATGAAATCTTCTTCTGGTATATAAGTCCGTTCAGATGATGCTATCTAGGATGAGTCAAATCTAGGCATAGGAAAGAATGGAATATTTGTGAAAAGTCACCCAGAAGGATGTCTTAAACATAGTTAAACAGTTAAACCGGCTAACAGACGGAGAGATGCTTCTAGATGCATGGATGCATGCTATTCTTCAGAGGCAAGCCTATCAGTTCCTCTCCACAGGAATTTTTTAGCTTTGCTCCACATGAACTGTAAAAATCAAAGAAAAACTGTTTATTTACACAGCCAGCCTCTGAATGGTAATGAGGTATTTCTGTGGCAGGATTGTCCTTAAATGAAACCTGGAATAAGTACTTCACAGGAAAGGTTGATGGTAGATTTTTTATTTTTATGGTAAGCCTCTGACATTATGTCAAATACCAAAAATGGGAAGAAATAGCATTTCCTTGCCTCAATGAAATGACATATATGTAAAAATTTCTATCCAGTCATAAGAAAATGAAAGAAATACCTCAGCTGAAACTGAGAAGCATTTGCTGAATAAACTACAGAGAGACTACTTACTGGCTACCCTAACAGTATCAGGAGAACCAGGAATTTTTAAAAAATATTATAAATAATAAGAAAATGTAAACTATGAATATTAATAGAATTGGCAAGACCTTTCTAGCTAGGTTCCTAGACTGCCATAATAAAATCTATGCTGGCTGAAGAGCAAGTCTGATGTTGTGATTAAATTATTCTGGAAAATACCACTGTTTATGATTAACAGATTGAAATCTAAGCTGGATAGAGTTACTGTAAAGTTTAGTATGTGATTCCTTTTGTGAATAATTAGGAATAGTTACTTCTGCTTTAATTGCTATCTAAAATTAAATATATTGAATTTATTTCTAACCAATGAGTTTTAATGATAGTTTGTAATTTCTTTCACCCCTTAGTTACTTAAAGTGAAATCTTATTTGTGGACTATAGATTTCTTTATCTGGAAGAAAAATTTTTAACTCAAGATTGGGAACATTCTGTCTTTTTAAAAAATAACCCAGCCTTAGTACATATTTCCAGGTGTTATTTATTTTTGTAATTAGTGGAGAAAAATTAGACATTTTTGGAGCAATGTTCAGCCTGAGTAGTGTTCTAAATTAGAATATATGAACTGCCCACTGTGGGTACCTATTTCTCTCCATTAATCTTGAAGATATCCCCTTAAAGGTTCTAGTCTATGTTGTAGATATCTGAGTTGAGCAAGATTATTTGCATCTAAAGTATTCCACTACTTCTATATGCCAGAATGGTGAATAACAGCCTCTATATAGCTGTTTCCCTTCCTCCATCATGGAAACTGGCTTGAAAGTATGAACAGATTCATTATTTTCTTATTAACTTACTGAATCAGTCTCTATGTGTTAACTATACTCTTGAACTTGATACATAATTTTTTGCATAAGGAAAAAAATATGGCTAATTTTCAATATGCAGCAAACTCTCATCTGATCCTTCATAGTTCACAGTACTGTCTACACAGAAGGAAGAGCAGTTTTCTCAGTTGAATTAGAGAGTCTGGCCAAGAGCCTTAAGATCTTGTCATAGATGTGCCATTAATAGTTTGTTTCATGCTTTTCATATAGAGGCTTAAAGAGGAAAATCCTTGGAAAACTAAAAGTAGTTTGACTAAACTTCTAGATAGACATTCATAGAAAAAATAATATTCTGAGCAGTTGTCATATGTATTACAGTTTTCCTGAGTGAAATGGTTAACATCTGAAAAATCTCATCTTCAGTAAATCTGTGCTGGGTTGGTCACATCTTTTGGAAGACAGCTGTTTCTACCATGAAGCTCCTGTGATGCTAAACCAGATTTTTGGTGACTGGAGAGTAGAAAGGTCAGAGGTTTTTTTTCCATTTCAAATATCTTCTTCAGGGAAAAGTAATTCATCTTTTTTTTTTTTTTTTTTTTTTTGACTCAATTTACTTCAGAGTGGTAGTGCTTAATGAAAAGTTTTATGTTGCTTCAAATTTACTGAAAAAATTCACAAGAAAGAGGACATTCCATCTGTACTGCTTTGATGCTGTCTCTTGCTCCCTGACACATCCCTCAGAAATCTCTCCAGCTTTTTTATAGACCCCCTTTAGGTACTAGAAAGCTGCTATAATGTCTCCCTGGAGCTTTCTCATTTTCACAATAAATAATCCCAGCTTTCTGACTCTGTCTTCATAGATGAGGTATTCCAGCCCTCTGATCATACTCATCGCTCTCCTCTTTACCTGCTCCAACAGGTCCATGTCTTTTTTGAGCTGAGAATTTGATCTGGACACAGGTTGGTTCCACAAGATGGGGATAATCACCTCCCTTGCCCTGCTGGCTGCATTTCTTTTTATGCAGCCCAGGACATGTTTGGCTTTCTGGGCTGGAAACACACACTGCTGTCTCATGTGGAGCCTCGCATCCACCAACACCCCAAAGCCTTTCCTTATTCTATTTTCATCCCTTTCGAAAATTTTACTCTAGAAATCCTAGATGTTTCCATATTTTCATATACTTAACAAATTACTTCTTGAACAGCAACAAAATCACTAAAAGTAATCATTCCTACTGAAAAACTTACTAAAATAGCTTAGAATATTTTACCTGACTCTTTTTTTTCATGGTGTTATACTTAGTGTTTAACTCTCTCCTCTCTGTAAAAATTGAAAGTACTCTGGAGATGGGCTAAGAGTAATGGGAAATTGTCAATTAAATAGCTACTGTACATGAATGACCTAAAGCTCTAAGAACACAAGGGAACTATACACTATGATTGATATAGTTCAGAATTTCATTAAATACTGAAGCAACTAATTCATCTGTAAGCACAAATCCAGGAGGACATGGAAAGATGAATGTAAAGTAAAGAGATACAAATCTTCAAGCAGGCCAAGTATCCAAGGAATTGGACAAAGGACAACTATTTATGTTACTTGAAGAGGTAAAAGTTAGTGAAAGAAATGAGATCTGGAGGAAAGTAAAGTCTGTACACACCAAGTTTTTGAAAATAGTATCAGAAAACTGTCTGGACATCAGCCGTGCTGATATGTGAAATTTATATCCTCTATAAATATTTTTGAAGGACATCTTCTGAGGATGTCATGGTCTTTGATGCAAAAGACTTGCTAAATCATATATGGGCAAAGCGTACTTCAAATATGTCTTCTTGGTCTTGTTATGCTGATGGAAATTCTTTCTTCATGGTTTAGCAAACAAGGAAACTGAAAACTTGGACCAATATATTGCCAAAATTAAACAGGTATAAGAAAGGCATGCATACACAAATTACTCATGCCAGACCTCCTTTATGGTTAAGTGCAGGGAGTAATTAATTTCATTCTGAGGTAAATCAGGTAAAATATTCTCTAAAAATATTTGTTGTTTATCAGCACATTGGAAGAACTTTTCACTCAGTAGCAGGCATGCGTACTTCAGCTGCTTGAAACCATATTCAGTGACTCTCACCCAAGAATGTGTATTCCCATTATGTGCTGTACTATAGTCTTTCCCCCTTTATTCAGACATCGGCTTCTGTTCCTTGAAACCTATTACTCAGCCCATCATGTCAGAAACAGTCTTCCCAGAGTTTTCACAACATAAACTCTGTTGATTTGTTTTTCTTGGCACAGCTGCCCAGAGTTTATCTTGCAGACTCATCATAGATCAGAAATCTTCAACAGCTTTGGAAATATTCTGTCAAGCTTGAGAAAATGTCATGAACCTGTTTTAGCTGGTGGATCTTCTGGTTATTTCTAAGCCATTGCTATATGTAGATACTTAAGCGACTTTGAGATTTTACTGTTAATTCATATATTTGAAATAGGCATCCTCGATTATTCTTCAAGGTATAAAACTCATTAAAAACATGTAATAGACTTTCTCAGGCAGAATAAACCTCAGGAAATAATTTTGTTCGTCATCTGACTTAAAATTTAAATTCTGTTGAGTAACATAACAGGCTTTGTTAATTTAAAAGCTCTGAGATGGTATTTACTTGTATTTTGAAGCCAAATAAATTTTATCCACTTTTGTGGTTTCTTATCGTTCTTGTCTCACTCTCCAGTACAATGTCTACTTTGAAATTTGCATTGAGACATAAAGGACTACATAACAAAATCTCCTCCTGGCATTGCCAGATATCTGCTTTCTGAATCTGGTATAAAAATCACAGAGGGTAGGACTTACCAAAATTAGATTTCATGGGCTCAGTTACCATACATGGAAAGAAATAACAACTTTAATATTCAGATTGTTCCACTGAATTAAGACATCTTCAAATACTTTAGAATGAGATCAAACCTGAGGTACCTAACTTCAATATTACTGTTGCATTGAAGAGAGATTTATTAAGAGATTATATCTGTATCAAATCTCCAAGATAACTAACTCAAGATACAGCAATCTAAAGCTGGTTGGGATGAATGCCTTTGCCTATGTCTCTACCCCTTCCTCTCCTAATTTTTAAGGCTCAACATATGTGCAATTACAGAAGCAAAATGTTTTAGAGATCGGCACTAGAATGCAATACAAGTTGGTAAATGTTGTGGTTAGTTATAAAATATAGCTTCCTCTTAGAACTACTATTTCCTTTTTCATTTTCTATCAACCCCACAAACTCAGCTTCCATTATGTTACATTTTTTCAAAGTGGTTTTTTTTTTCTGTTTTACACATAGAATTTTTTCACTTATGACTATAGCCCTCAAATTAGAATTTTTACTTACGTAAAAACGATCACTAAGTGTAGGAATTCTTTCATATCTCTAAAAAGTAAAATATTTCTCTATTTGGGCTTTGTACAGGTAAATATTTCACCTTCCTTTGGATAACTTCAGAAGGAAAGGTTTGTGGAGATTAGGAAATCTGCAGAATGTATTACAAACCCAAGTGATTTTTTCTGCTCATATATTGGGACTGAATAAGTGCAAATTTGCATATGGAAAATTACTAAATTAATGTATAAAGGGTTAAAAGACAAGATAGGTTTCAAAAATCTGTTGAAGAATAAGGCATTAACCTTTAAATGACTTAAAATACTCACTGAATTTTGCTGATGAATCTCATTTGTATCTAAGTCAATAATGATTTTTAAAAAATGAACAATGCTTTAACAGAAATCAGCATATCATGTAACAATAAAAGGAAATAAATATCCCACTGATTGCCTCTTGCCTTTGGTGTTTAGTTATTGCATTCTGCCTCTTCATTCAGCAGGGTATAATGGAAGAGTTTATTTCTTATGTGATTAGAGTCACAGCTGTTCCCACTTACTGGATTTCTTTAACCCAAAATGTATATGAAAGGGTTGAGTCTCTGTTTTATAATGTAGTTTTCAAGTTCCTCACACTAACACTGAGAGAAAAAATATAACTTCTAACGAGGTCCCTGAAGAGTGGCTTCATTACTTTCACATGATGATGATAATGCAAGGAAAGACTTGTATTCATCCCCAGAGTAGCCCCACTGTGTGGATGCTTTTGTCCCACAACACTTTAGGACTATATTTTGTAATTCTATAGCAAACATAGCTTTAATGTTTCAATCTAAGTACAGATTTTTCTTTGTAATGTGACATATTTATTTAAGCTGGGGTAATGTACAACAACCTGCTTTAATAATGTGGGAAGGTAACAGATGCCAAACAATGTGTTATGGAGTGTAGCAAATTACTAAAGAGACTTACTTCTTGTTTAAAACTAAACCTTGCAACCAAGCTAGAGCAGCCAGAACATGTACTGGGAAATCACCACAGGCAGGATCATTACCAAAATTTGTAAAGGTAACTGCAGGTCATATAAGCAAAGATCTCTTTAGCTGAATATGAACATTCACACCATAAACAGCACCCATAATATCACTCAGAATTTTGGATAGTGGCTGAAGTCAGTCCATAAACAAATTCAGACAGTCTACAGTCATATCATTGTCTCAGAGTGAATGGGGTGGTTAATTTAACTTGCACCACAATAACACATTTTTATGAGGGGAAAACCATATATCTGTACAACTCACTAATTTTGTTATGTATTTTCCCCCTGACAACCATTCAGCCATTTACCTTTTTCTTTGAATTTTAAGACAAAGAATCTGAAATGTACAGTTTTGATTAACTTTTCATGCATCTGAGAAGCCTAAAAGTCTTCCTTTAAAAAATGAGACACTCAAGACATGCATTCAGTCTTTCTGC
This sequence comes from Tychaedon coryphoeus, assembly GCA_013398595.1. NCBI lineage: Eukaryota > Metazoa > Chordata > Aves > Passeriformes > Muscicapidae > Tychaedon > Tychaedon coryphoeus. Next base: position 233,640 of record WBND01000758.1, on the reverse strand, counting down.
TGTCATCACATAACCTACCCTATATGAAGAACAATCATTGTGAAAAAGACTTGGAGAAATCTTAGCAGTTCCCAGAAGCTGGGAAAGACCTCTTCGAAACCATGGCATAATTTAACATGGATGATGGAGAAAGGATCAGCCTTATTGCTGACTCATGCTCATTAAAAGAAAGAAATGGCTTCCATCCAACATTCCCTCTTGGTGGTGGGCAAAAACCAGTTTGAGTTTAAAAATTAAAAACCTTGGTTTCTTGAACTCAAAGTAATTTCCTTATCAATACACTTTTTAAAATTCTTTTTAAATTTTTTTTCAATTTAATTCCAAAATTAGAAGGACAAAGAAAGGAATTAAATTTTATTACTGACAGTACAAAGAGTTCCATATAAATTTTCTAGAAGAATGACTTTTCATGCAGTCTGACACCTGGAAGTGCATGCTGTATGTCTGCTGTTATCTAAGTATTAGAATTTATTTCCATTGCCAAAATAAATATATTCTGCAAGTTTGTGTGAATTTCAACTTTCAAGTTTGTGTCAGTGAAAGTCTGTCAAAGCAGCCCTTGGAACACATTTGATAAAGGTCTCACATTTAAAATCATCACTATGCAAAACCCAAGAGACTTTTCTGGCAAATGAGGCTAGAAGAGGCTGTTGAACAGCTTCTAAACTTCAGGTAGGAATGAATGAAAAGGAAGGAGAGTGATATAAAATTAAGTGTGAAAATAAATCCAAGATAATGCTACCACTGAAGAGGACGGAACAAACCCTCATCCAACCTTGAAAACATCATATCATATTTGCAGGAAGACCACAAAGTGCAATAAATCTGTCAGCAACCACATTCTGTTTGAGGCAGGCTAGAGAGACAGCTTTAGGATCCATAGAAATGATAGGCATAACACAGGAATAAAGATAATCACTATGAAAAATTATTTTGTATAATAATTTATGATTAAAGAACTTTCTATATTAATGAGATAGTTTGGAATACTATGCTTCTAAAACACTAAAGCAAGCTAACAAAAATTCGTGGCTCCATTTAAGTTGCGTTTTCACTTTGACTTGTAGCAATATTTTGAGCATAACTGTGTCTCCAGATTAAATTTTGGAAAGATGTTGTCTGGGGTTATTGAGAAATTGCTGTGGAAAGAATATTTTATAGGGTTTTTTTTCCCACAATCAGTAAGACTAGCATTCAGTATGTTTACTTTTCTCTCAAAAATACCTAGGAAATGTATAATGGTAGGAAACATCACACATTTTGGTTTTGCTCCTACATACTCAGAGCAAAAGAAAAGTGCTGTGGATATACAGTAACAACAAAAAAAATTGCGCTATGAATTTCTGGAACAGAAATGCAGATATTTCCATATGATAATATTCAAAATAAAGCATTAAAATGAACAGTAATTTCAAAATGTCTGTGGAGACATGTCAGGATATTAATGGTAATTAGGTACTAAATTGGCAATAAATTAGTAATACATCTAAGAGCAGTATTCCTTAAGAATATAATTTAAACTTTTGAATTTCTTTTCAACAGAAAGAATTTCTCACATACAAGTTTCTGAATGAAACCAAATTATTACACCAATTCTTTTTTTTTTCTAGAAAATATCAATTTATTTGAACAGCCTGAATTTTTCTTTCAAAAACAAGAAAAGTTGAAGGCAAGTATTTCTAAATTAAAAAAAAACAAATTTAAGAATTATTTCCAGAAACAGTCTGTAAAAGACTTACTGAAATAAGAACTTCTCTACACATAAAGAAAAATGCTACTTATTCCCAAAACAACTTCTGTCACCATTTCCCCTGATTCTGATCTGTCAGATCATGCTGGGGGACTGGCTTAACAATATAAACATCTGGAGGGAATTTGCCCAGCATACAACAAATTATGAGTCATCCTCATGCATGGCACCTATATTACTGCCCTGGTTATATCTGGGATCATTAATTTTCTTCCTAGTAGCTGATATTGCACTGTGTTTTGTATTTAGGATGAGAATAATGTTGATAACACATTGATGTTTTAGTTGTGGTTGAGCAGAGTTTGCCCGAAGTCAAGGACGTTACAGCTTCTCCCTCTGCCCTGCCAGCAGAGGGGCTGGAAGTGCCCAAGAAACTGCAAGGGGACACAGCAGGACAGCTGAACAAAACAGGCCTAAGGAATATTCCATAACAATATGGCATGCTCAGCATACAAACCAGGGAAAAACTTGTTGTGGGGCTGCTGTTCCACAAGAGTCTGGGCATCAATTTGCTGGTGGTGAGCAATTGTTTTCTGTTTGCATCACTTGTTCCATCTTTGCTTTTACTTCTCTCTATTTTTGTTGTTTTCCTTTCCATTACAATTGTTACTATCATCACAAATGTTGTTACTATATTTTACTTAAATTGTAAAAACTTTCATATCTCAACCCGCAAGTTTTCTAATTCTTCTGATTGTCTTCCCCATCTCACCATGGGTGGAGTAAGTGAGTGAGTGAGTGAGTGAGTGGCTGACTGTCTGAATGACTGACTGACTAAATAGCTGTGTGATGCAGAGGTGCTCTCTGGGGTTATACCTAAGCAGTTACAAGTAAGGATTTGAATATTTGGGGAATCAGTCTTTTCTCTTTTTGTCTTGAAGAGGCTTGCCTCTCAAGAAGAGAGAAGTGGGTGGAAGTGTAGGTAGCAATATAGGTACCAGTTAGGCAGCTTCCTCATAATTTTTTTCCCCTTTGCAACCTTCAGGGTAATGCTTGCTTGCTAATTGCAGATTGCAGGTGCCTGAAAAGAAATAGCTCTGGTTTATAAAAAAAAAGGAGTGGTTTATGGAAGGAAAAGTAATAAATGATAAGTTGTTCCAAAATACCAGATCTACACTGTACCTGTGCTTGTTGCTGATGTTCAGGTGCAGCTGGGGTGAGGTTGGAAATGATGCATTGAGAAATGGGTCAGAAAGAGTAGGAAGGGTTGAACAAGATTCTGAAAGGGCACACAGCGCAATCCCAACATGATACAAATACCTTGAATGCTCTGAACTTATTTTTCTAATGGGTCATCAGAGAAGAGGTTGGTCAGTGCACAGAGACTGGAAGCAATGGACTTCTGAATGAATCATGTGAATGTGACAGTGATTGACTTTCCCCATGGGGTGTGCTAGCATTGCAGTCCAGGGATTAAAAAATTAATCCCACAGTTGCACAGAATTTACAACTACAGAAATGTTTCCTGGATTTGTAAAACACATTGGTATTAGACTTTGGCCCAGATACATCAACGAGAATATCAGTTCCAGCAGCACCACTGTTTATTCACAAATTTTAATCCTGGCTGTTCTGGCTTCAGATTTTGGGTGGTAAAGTGACCTGGGCAAGTAGCAACTGAAGTACAGCCAGGAAGAGTAATTCTGATAAACTCAATTACAATACAGAGTAATGTGAATATCTGTTAGGACAATTCCAAATAGAAGTATTCTTGAATCCAGTCATTAGGGTGTAGTAGAGGAGTTTTTAAGGACTGCCACATTTAGGGTGTCTTTTGTAGCTTATAAACCAGTTTTCTCCAACAACACTACCAGGAATATACCAGAGTTAAAATAGTGTAGTAAGGGAATCTGAAGTGTGCTGCCAGAAGCACTAATTTTGGAAAATACCCAAAGTCTAGTGTTGATTTGATAAGGACTACAGCTTCCTTTATATTCAGAAAGAATATGTTCAAGGACTAACAGCCCTGTGGCAAAGCACAAGAAAATGAAACGTCAAGTGCTCCAGAACACAGGAGAAGTCTAAAGCTACTAATCCCTGCTACTTTTTAATATCATATTACATTATTATTGCTATTACTTTGATTTTTATGAAGCAGTAATATGGGGGATATATCACATTTACTTAACCATCAGCTTATTGGGTCACTTGTAGTTTCTGTAAATGGTTATGTAACTTCATTGTTTCTTCTCTATGAAAAATATGAAAAGGAGTAAAGTAATAAAGTCTTTTCCATCACTGTTCACAGCTTAATTCATTTTAATTTAGGCAAAGAGGGTGTAAAGTTCATTCAGAATTCTGAGGTATTTTATTTAATAAGTTTTTGCTCCTTCTTAGCACTGTGGTATAGAAGTGCTCAGAATAAAAGACAGAAAACTGTACAGCTCCTAGCTCTTCAGGAGTTTTAGGTTAGCTTTGTAAGGTTATATCCTATGTAATCAGTTTAAATTATTTTATTTAACATCTATTTATTTATTATGATCTATTTATTTTTTTCATACATCTGGGATATTTTTTAACATCTTTCCTATATGTAATTTATATACATTCCAGTAAAAGCGATGCCCAGGAAGCCATAGAGCTTTGTAATGTATTTTATAGCTTTTGTGTTCTTGGGAAGCAAACACCTACAGAAACATCAAGGCAACATAGAAAACGTTCTCTGTTTCTCAGGGTTAGATATCCATCTATAAGATGCTTTCCTGGACCATGCCTGAGATGTTCTCTTTAGTCTGTTTTGATATTTCAAACCACCTTGCTCTGGGGTACTATTATTAGCAATTACTATTTTACATAGCTAGAAGTTAAAGCTATAACAAGCAAACAAGGAATTTTAAGTAATCATAAGCAAGTTCCAATAAAAAGTCTGTTTAATTACTATTTGAAATTAAGTTCTTTTATTTTGGCTTTCCAGTTCTACACGTATTATAGTATCTTCTACAGTTTTTATAGCTACTAAAGCACAATCCATAAGGCAGATCATCAACCACTTCAAGTTTTATAACTCCATTTCTATCATCAATTTGGATAATATATACTTGATTATAGTTGGCATGAGGGATTGGAGCACATTACAGATAATCAAATTTTGTAAAACTTTGTATAGCATATGTTATAACCTATGTATTAGGGAACCAGTTTCATGTGTCTTACCCTTTTCTGTCCTTCTGCTCTCCCTGTGTGTTTCTCTTCACTTGATTCCCTTAAAGGCATGCACGCATACACACAGAAAAAAAGTGTTCACTCTCCAGAGCTGCTCCCTAAGCAGCTCCTGTTTAATTTACATTCACAAAAAAAGATTAGCTAGCACCTGCTGAAACTGAGCAAAAAACACAAGAACAGGGCAGTTCATAGGGTTGTCTATCAAATGTGTTTTTATTGAAAAATATAAAACTATAAAAAAGAAAGGTGTTTATATTGTGAGGTGAGAGATTTACTTTTCTTTCATTATAGATTCCTAAATTCTGTCAGGTTAATAATCTGGTTCCTTACACTGGAATAAGAGTATGAACCTACAGCACTATCCTTCTTTTCCCCTCCCTCCCTTTTTGTTGTGAAAAAGGAAGAGAGAGGTCTAAATTACTTTTCACCCAGTTCACAGGAACACTAAATTCAGAGATGAAATAGAACTGGGAAAGCTGATGGAAAGAGTTTCATATTAATTATCAGAAAAGCAGATGGTTGCAAAAAGTCTCCTAAAATCCAATGCACTTCAGCTTTAATCCTTTCATGTCATCAAGTCTTGGCTACACCAAATGAATGATTAAAAAAAAAAAAGGAAAGAATATGAGACAACAGAATTATGAGCTGGGACAAGTGAAAAGAAGTGTGATGCAACTGCAAACAGAGGTGAGAAAGAAGAAAAAAGTAGAAAAATAGAAAGACGGTCAAGATGTTTGTTGTAAAAGGATCAAAGGATAAGTACAAAGTGTTGAGAAGAAGGTGAGAAACACTGGTGGGAATTGGTGAAAAAAAGCAAAGGAAAGGGATGAATAATTGAATGTAGAAGTAAAATCTACAGTGTTACAAGTTGAGCTAGCGTGAGAGGACAGAGGAGGTGTGTAGACAGAGATAAAAAAATCTTTAAAAAGATTGTTGTGCCAGGGAAGGTTTAGATTGAACATTAAGGAAAAGTTTCTTCACAGAAAGGATGGTCAAGTATTGAAATGGTCTACACAGGGAAGTAGTGGAATTGCTGCCTGTGGAATTGATTAAACATTTATATATGTGGTGCTTGTGGATGTGGTTTAAGGGTGGACCTGACAGTGTTAGGTTGATAGCTAATCATCTTAGAAGTCTTTTCCAACTTCAATGATTCTTTGGTCTCCTCCATGGACTGCAGGGGAATCTCTGCTTCTGTGCCTGTAGTAGCTCCTTCCCTCCCTCACTGACCTTGAGGTTTGCAGGGTCATTTCTCATCCTTTTTTTTTTTTTCCCACTCAAGAAATACACTGCTATACAACATTTTTCCTCTTCTTAAATATATTTCCCCATAGACATATAGAGCTTGGTGTTGCAACCAATACAGCAGAAAATCCAAATTCAGTGCTCAAGGGAGTTTAATATCATGTTTCATTCTTTAATAATGTGCACGGCTTCCCTGTCCTTGTTGATAATCTCCATTGTTTTTTTCTCTTTTCTGAAGGCAAAGAGGGAATGAAGATACCATCATGGGAAAGGGAAGTAGGATGAAAAGTCGGAGACCAAAACCAAGTAGACAGCATTGCTAGGTCTATTGCTAGCATTGCCAATAATATATGGGTAGTTTTCATGGTTTTGGATAATTTGCAGGAGGAAATCAACAGCATGTTGCCTGCATTGAGTATAAATGGCAAGGATTTGGCTGCTATGAGGGGACTATGGCGCTGTTTGATACTGAACACAGCCAATTCCAGCCTTCTCCAACGGATCCACTGCAGGGCACAACATCAAACCATGACATACAGACAGAATGACCAATTTTGAGAAGTAACATGAAGTTTTAAGCTTGATTTTTCTAGTCCTTTGTCCATAATGTGATGAAATGCACCACAGCAAAGAAGACAGACCACTGAGAAAACAAAAAGTAACCAAATACAGCTTCCCATCTTTAACTGCAAGCTGTGTTTTTCAATTAGATACCATAAAAGGATCTATATTAATCTGAATGATAACACTATTAACACACAGCTAAATTAAAAATTATTTATATTAGTCATCTTAAATGCAAGTAAAATATTTTTTAGCCACTGGGGGAAGAAAGACTATCTATTCTTAAAATATGTTCAGCCTAATCCCTGGTTCGGGACTCTACAGATTACCACAATTCAAATGTTGAATCATAATAATTATGTTAGAGAATTAAAAAACAGTATTGGGACTAATTTTGTACCTTTCCACTTGAAAATCAAAGCTCCCTTAGTTATCTTCAGTCAAGCCATACAAGACTCAGAGGGAGTCATAAAAAGAACTAAAAATAATCTTACATAGCTCTTTCCTAGGCATAAAAATGTCGTACTTTAACCTCAGAATCTTCCTGGGACAGAATTAAATTCTGTGTCTGTCCCACTTGGACAATGAAAAATTTATTTTCTAAACCCTTCTTGTTGGAATTAGATTTCATGTAAAATTAAGTGCCCATAATAATCTTTAAACTTTGTGTAGGCTCATAAGTAACCTGAGAGTGTGAGTAGATGTCAGGAATGGATGCACAAGTGCAATGAGTCATGAGGCAGCAAAGTGGCAGATATTCATAAGGCCAAGAGCAAGTGGCTCTTCAGCAGCAGTATGTAAGTCAGTATGTTTCACAGTAGACTTCAGATCCTAAGTGTGTTGACTTTATTCATCATAATTAAGCTGATTTTACATGTAAAAGGAGGATGCTTTTATGTTAAGCCATGATAGCCTGTGTGTAAAACATCTTGAAGTTTAAACAGCACAACAATGTGATTTATGTTTTTTAATGATAAACTTTTCCTTTCTCTATGTGAGAGCTGTTCACCCTAGTTTTCTGTTACTAAAAGTACTTTGAAATAGTGGAGTTATGGCAACCAAAAATGTTAATGAGGGGAAAATTAACTCCTTAGGGGAGCACCTGACCGGAAATTTCCAAAATTGTTATGCCCTCAAAATAGAATATTAGGAAGCACTGCAAAATAAATACGCTTTTTTGTAAAGTTAAATTATGTTGTAATGTTATCTATTCATTGATATTTATACAAATTGTCTTAATTATTAAAAAGTAATCTAGAACCATTTTCTTGAAAAATTTTTTCAAGAAGCAAACCAGAAAAAAAATTTTCAACAGAAGAATGTGCACAATATTACTTTGAAGGACAGTCTTATGCTCATAACACAAAACAAGAAATACTTCATGCAGTTATGCACCATGGAAATTTTGTAAACTTTTGGTTTTATTTCATCGTATTTTTCAACTCTCTAAATGAATTTATATTCTTCAATTGTTCTTAACTTTCATTTTGAAGTAAAAAATAAATTTCCTGCATGAAAATACTCCACAAAAATTAACAGGGCTGGTTTAATGATAAAGACATTTTCAAATCAAACACAATTAAACCATTATGTATGTATGTGTGTATATATATATACATATATATACACACACACATACATACATACATACATACATATAAAATATGTTTTATATATATAATATGTTTATCTATCTATCTATCTATCTATAATAGATTCTGGTGCTTTTGCATATTGATTAGGATCAAATTTGTTGTATTGAAGAGTTTTATTCTGCCAGTTATAAATTACCAATTATGATTGTGTTGGGTTTTATGATTCCATACATAACACACTAAGTAATAAAAATAAGTATATTTCTTTGGACTGAATAGAAAACAGGTAATTTATACAGCCTTGATAGATTGTTGTCCTGGCAAAATTAATAGAAGCACTTAGAATCTTTATATCACGTAAAAAAATTGAGATGAGCAGGGTGTTTTCTAGCAGCCTTCTTAAAAAATCCCAAACCTACATCTAAACCAAAATCTACAAAATCCCACATTAGGTGGAAGATATTCATAATAAGGTTTGAATGGATTATTTACATACAGAGCACTGCATTTACACTTTGGTTTTCAATTTCTTTGGGATTCAATGTCTTTTCAGGGTAGTTTGGGATTTTTTGTGTGTTAGTGGGGCTTTTTTGTTATTGTTTGGGAGGTTTTTTTTGTGAAAGTAAAATCTTTGCAATTGTAAAAGAAAATGAATGTATGCAAACTTCTTGAGGAAGAATACTTGAGTACACTTTCTTTTTCAAACTTTGAAACTGTAACACTCTGAGACTTTCCTAAAGCATTCAGAGGTTTTTTGTTTTTTTTTTCTTTTTGGTAGATCCTGGGAATTAGGCAGTCCTGAAAGAATGAAGGTCGTGATTTTAAAAGAGCTTATTACTTATAGTAATTTCCATTCGTAAAAAGGCAATAAAATGTTAGGTTCTACAAAATAGATATGGGGGGAGGGTTGTTCAGTCAGCTATATCAGGATAGTGTGTTGCATTTATTTTGAAATCTTCTGCCACAGTCATAATGAACAGTTGTAATGAACACACTCTGCAGTCAAAGGTGCAACAATTAAAAAAGTGCTAGGTCTAGCACTTTCATTGAATCCATTAACCTGACTTTGATGGTTGACTTAGGTGCTGACATGTGGAGGAGGTTATAGCTAGAAGGATTTGAAAGAAAGAGAGAAAGAAAAATATTTTTATATATATATGGGTACATACACATGTATGAATTTATTAGTGTTACTTCTACCAACACCCTTCCTAACATATGCAGCTTTCCACCACTGCCAAGGATCTGCATCTAAAGATCTAATCAATTAGAACGTTTATTTACTGTTATTCAATTTTCAGGGATACCATGGGGATCAGTTTATCACAAATTGTTCATTGATTTCCATAATTTACACATTTTCTCCAAATCATGCAAATGGCAATTACTAGTGGCTTTAGTATTTTGAACTAATTTGCAAAAAAGAAAACAGGATAGATAAATAAATGAACACCAGCACTATTAGAACTGGTATTACTTTTTCTTGACAGTGATAATACAGTATGAATTATTGCAAGTATTTGAAAACAGTGTATATCTCAACTATCTGTCTTGAGGTAAGATTATGCTAAAGTCAAAAGAGCCTTGAATTATTTGCTCACAAATGTGAAATTTTAAAGGCATATGTAAGATCCTAGGGTGTTTTCTTGGCTTTTATCTGGCAGTTGACAGCCCATGAGATATCACTGGTTTTGTTGGACTATCAGCTGCTTACACTGAAAATATTGTGGACAAGTACAAAAAAAATCCAAGAACTTTTTTTTTTGTATGATTGAAATCCTTATAGTTCATCCAAATACTTATTGTTACTTCAGATTCAATTGTTACAGAACAACAACAAAAAAACAGAAAAGATTAAATTAGTACTGTTTTAGGGGTAAAAAAAGTTTTATAGTAGGCAGCAATTCTTCATTCTCTTGATTATCCCTGAAATGTATTTCACCCAACTCTACATATGAGATTATTTAACTGACTCTTCGTGAGCTGTTTAAAGGCATAATATCTCCACTTGTAGTCTGTGCCACTGGCATTGTCATATCTTGCATGTACTCCCCTTTTAAAGTATTCCCTGTTCCTGTTTTTCAAGGCTTCTGCTGTCCTAATAGACCTGTATTTCTACACCACCACATTAGAGCTAAAAGTGTATCATTCTGAAAAAAAAAAGTTATTATTTCTTCTGTTAAATATAAAACTATGATTCTGTCATTTAGAAATAAGCAAAAACCCCTACAATTAAAAAAAAAAAAAAAAAAATCCAACCAAACAACAATAAAAAAACCCATAACAAAAAACCAAACAACAACCAAAAAAAAAAAAACCAAAAAAGCAGATTAACCATAGCTAAAAAGCAACAAATGAACTGTGTATAAATGAAGTTATTGGATTTTAAAAGAATTTGAGGCAAAGAAAGTCTGACAAGTCTCATTCCCGAGGCTTTCCAGGAGCCATACAAAGACTGGAGCGTGTTACTTGTGTCAGTATTGTATTTTATATCTACATGACTCCACAATCTGGAATATAGTCATCTCCATTTAGCAGTTGCTGGGGAGTTCAGTGGTCTTATCAGTGTCTAGCAGTGTCTAACATGTCCATGCACAGGGGAATACCTGGTTCCAGATAGTTGGCTATCTCCTCATTACTTCAGGAACTGAGCAGTTTCTGATATGTTCTGTGGTAGCTATGAAGTGCTTAGTACAGCTGTCTCAAACAGCAATTTAGCATCATTTGAGATATCCTGGGCTATGAATCCTGTTATCTACCTGTCAGTGTAGAGCGTTATGGTGAGCTTGGATTGCCATGAGGTGCCCACCAATTCTCCCCCTCCTCAACAGGACAGCAGAGAAAATACAGCAAAAAGCTCGTGGGATAGATAAGGACAGTGAGATCTCTCTGCAAGTATTGTCACAGGCAAAACAGACATGACTAGGGGAAGATTATTTTATTGTCAATTAATAACAGAGTAGTATAATACGAAAATAAGAACAAATCTAAGAACACAGGATCTCCCAACCGTTCACTGTTTTCAACTTCAGTCTGAAATCTTCTACCTCTTCCTCTTTGAGCTGTTCAGGGAGATTAGGAATGGGGGCTGTGGACAGTTCATCACAGGTTGTCTTTTCTGTTCCTTGCTCCTCACACTCTTCTCCTTTTTCAGCACTGGGTCCCTGCTCCGGAATGCAGTCCTACACCAGTGAGAGCCCCAGGAGCTCAAAAGTCATGCCAGGAAAACTACTCCTACATGTGCTCCACTCCACAGACTGCAGCTCCCTTCAGGGCTCCTCCACCCATTCCATCATGGGACTCTCCTTGGTTTGCAGATGGATATCTGCTCCACCATGGACAGCCATGGGCTGCAGGGAAACAACTTGCATAGTCATGAGCTTTGCCAGGGGCTGCAGGGGAAGTTATACTCTTCCCTCCCTCTTCTTAACTGACCTTGGTGTCTGCAGAGCTGTTTCTCTCATATGTGCTCACTCCTCTCACAGTTTGCTGTTGTGCAGTGTTTTATAACCCTTCTTATATATGTTATCACAGAACACTATCAAGGCCACTGATAATCTCAGCTAGCTCTCTAACTGCAGTTCTCTCTGTCAAACATGGAAGGGCAAGCTTCTCACAGAAGTCACTTTTGCATCCCTCTCACTACCAAAACTTTGCCATGTAAACTGGATACAAAGAGCAAAGGTTTCCACACAGTCTGCATCATATCTGCCAGTGCCAAGGAGACGTCTCAGATACTCCAGATAATTTTAATTAGCACTTGACACTTACAGTAGGACCATTATGCAAAGCCTATCGGCAATATGAAAATTCATCAGCTGGCCAACATATTTTATGCTAAGACAAATAACTCAGGAATCTCAGTTGTCTCAGTTGTTGAGTAGAAGTTTGATACAATTGCCTTAACTTTGAAGACTAGTGCTATTTTAGATACTCCAGGGAAACCCAAGATGTCACAA
>WBND01000758.1:182218-220989 GCA_013398595.1 Tychaedon coryphoeus | reverse complement strand
CAGCCGGGGCTCTGCCGCCGTTTTGGAAGCAGCCCGGGGGAGGAGAAGCCCCCAGCTGCCCACACAGCATGGGAAGTACAGCTGGGCTTTGCGGTTTGATCTCCTCTCCCCAGCCCGTGTGGCCCAAAGAGCCCTAGCACGTTTTCCAGCATGGCCTCCATGGTCACTATCATCATGAAGCTGATGAATGGAAAGGTGATACAAGGAATAGGATATTTGACCCATGTTAGGTGGTTGAATCTGTCTTAGGCATTACTAGTTAGCACAAGTATGTTTCCCTCTCCACAATGAGTTTGCTGCAATAATATAATAGACAGAAAATAATGAGGTTTGAAGGGATAGATGCTCTTGAGGGACATACTTTGTGTGTTAGGAACCAGCAAGTTGTATCAGTAATAAATAATATTTCAGACACTTTTTTCTGCTATCATATTTTTATTGTATCCAATATAAGGAGGAAAAGCCTTTAATATGAAAATTCCTTTGTGATTCTCCAGACTTATTATCAGAAATGTATTCAACATATTACTTTGTCTGAAGACATTGGCAAAATACAAACTGGTTTGTAAAACAACACTTGAAACATTTGAAATTATTTTTCATATATTAAATATAATCTTGTAACTTAATGTTCATAATTCTTCAGGGTCTAAAATACTGTGATTATTTGCATCTGCAGAAATTCAGTATACAATGGAAGAAGCATTGTCTTATCTTCATCTTCTAGTGTCTATTCATACTTTGTTTAGGAATGAAAAATTACTGAAGACAAAGAGAAGATTATGTTCCCTCAATCTGGTTTTGTAGTATCTCCCAAGAATTTGTATTAGATCTTGTAATAATGGATGAGAAGGCTCGAGAAACATTAGTCAATATTGTCAACATGCAAGGAATCACCAAGGCAAGGTATTATATCCATATTTCATTAAGGTAAAAATAGTTTCTTTAGACTAAACACTTGTGAAGATTGATCACTGAAGGCAAACTTCTTTATGAAAGAGTTTTTCAGAGGTATAAATAATTTTAGGTTTACAATTCCCATTTACTTTCAATAGGAATTGGGTGCTTGTCTGGTCTTTGTGTCTTATAAAAGTTGTAAGTGGTGGTCACTTTTTTCTCTGTCCTAATGTCCAGTCATGTCAATAAAATTTGTCACTCTTATAATCAATGAGGTAATTTTTGAAAATTATTGAATAATGAACTGCCATATATTTTTTAAAGATTGCTATAAGAGTATTCCATGCAATCAGCAGACTCATCTAATTCTAATAAAGAATTTTAGTGAGAAGAAATGTATGAAATGTCTATTTTAATCTAATCTGCTTTAGTGTAATCTGGTACTTCTGAGAAAGATTGCTTTATGGCCATTTTCTCACTTCATTTCCTATGTATGAATCCAGAATAGTGGTGAGCAAGCAATAAAATCAAGATACAGAATAGATACCTAGTTCAAAGGATTCAAAGACCATGAAAACTCATGATTCAACTGATTAGAGAGGAACCAAAAAATGAAAATAGGAGTAAAACATACCACATTGATGCATACCTACATAGAAGATGATACTAAGTACCATAATGTATACTTTTTTAATCTCCAAGATCTTGAATGTAATATACAAGAAGCATCTATTCTTCAGCACAACATTAATTTCCACTGATTTTTCTGTGACCATATATGAGAGTCAGGAGTCAACACTCATTGATGTCACACACTTTTAGTCAAAAGGGATGTAAATGGAAAACAAAAAAGAATATTTAAAAATCAGTCATCAGAGATTAGACTAACAATCATGTTTCCCTTTTTATCCCTTCTTAACTAAGAAGAGGAATCCTTGTGAATGACACAATGATTTTTCTCAATCAGTTCATTGGGGTTTTTGCTTTGGTTGTTGATTTTTCCTGAGATGTTGCCTCATTCTTAAACACACTGTCCAGAAGGCAACTTGCTTCATGATAAAATCAAGCAAATAAACAAAACCAATGAAACATAAATCCCCACATACTTTTTAACCAAATACATTTAATGCCTTCTAAGACTAAGGTTGTAAATGATGGTCCACTGCAAAGGAGATCTGTGAAACGCATAGGTCCCCCAAAGCTATGTGAGAAAAGAGCAAAGGCACCAAGTGTATAGGCAGTTGAGCAATTACTGGACAATGAAGGAATAGAGCCCTTGGAGCTGGGTAAAACTGATTTTACTAATACTAAAGAAAGCACAGAACAAGTCTTCAACGTATATAAAATACAGTAAGTTTGGATATAACAGGAAAGTTTAAAACTATGTAGAAAGAGCAAGTAAGCATCAAAGTTAACAAGCAGAAAAAAACTCAGGCAGATTTTGTATGAGGAGAGAGAAGCCATTAAAGTTAACAATACACTACTCTCAGAAAGGAACGTGGGGTACAAGGCACTGTAACCTCCTTTGTTTTCTCTCTGAAGAATTAGAACACACAAGGACTGTAAAGGTCAGAATAACAACGAAGACAGGTATAAATTCTACAAGGTGTCTTGGCATTACTGAAAATTAGATGTGACTAAATAAGTGGATAACTTGGACTAGAAGCATTATCATCCTTCTAATTAGGTTAATAATCCCTTGATTAGACTGTTAAGGTTTTAGTTAGACTAATGTTAAACCCTTGGATTTTAATATAAAGTATATTCTCTGTTCTTACTGAAATTTCATATGATCAGGCTCCTAGCACTAATATATTTGCTTTTAAAATTTGTGAGGCAATATTTGGGATTTCATATAGAAAGAACTTTATGACCCTAAATACTTGGATAATAGAAATTATATGAAAGCAGCACAAAATGCAAGGTCTCAGGAACTTTGGTTGTTAGGAAGTGAAACCTCAGCTGGAGACAACTGGAAAGTAAACAATTGCAGTTACCTTAAGTGACCATAGTATGATGATCCACCCTTTACATCTTTACATGATGTAACTATAAAAAAACAAAACAAAAAACAAAACAAACAAACAAAACAAACAAAACAAAAGAAAGAAAACAAAACAAAACAAAAAAAAACGAACAAAAAAACCCAAACATTCAAAATATTTCACACATATATAAAGAACAACACTATATTTCTATGATATTTGATAATTTGTTTCCTATAAAACTAACACAAAGCTGAAAGAAATCTCTTCTCTGTTTCCCACCTAATCACCTACATATTAATATTACAATAGAACTGACTTGATTGTCACAGGATCTTGAAATATTTGCTGCAAAGCAGTCCATATAGTTTGCACTTCACTGGTGTGCAAAGAATATTCTGACATCTCAATTTAACCTATGTATGTTCAAATCTCTATTATGCCCACAGAAGGGATACTCTGTGAAAAAATAAAGATCTTTCAACAAGTTTAAATTTGTAATGTTTCTACATTCATGAATGATTTTTTTTTGCTTAACTCTAGAAGAATAATAGCATTTGTGGGCTATCATCACATTATGAATCTACTTTAAATAATATTTAAGAAATTCATCTATCCTAAATAATGAATGACTATTTTCCAGAGAGCTTCAAAGTACACTAGATTTAAAGAAGTCAAGAGGTAAGACACATTTCTTAAATCCTGTCAGAATAACAATTAAGGATGTGCAAATCATAGGTATTCAGTGCCAGTAGTACCTTTTTTATTCACTTCACAATTTTTTACTTTTATTAAAAGCTGGTTTCTGCTTTGTTATCAATACCAGTGTAAGATTTCTGTTCATTTTCACAGCTCTCCCTGGCAAGTTTCTCCATACATCTAAAATTACATGGAAAACATTATGCCAAAGTCTATGAAATTTAACTAAGTTCTGAAGATGAAACTAATGTTTGTCATAACATTACAACAACTGTGTATCTGTGTGTCTGTGTGCAACCCAAATACATATTAACCAATTCTTCAGGTATTCCTAAGCAGCTATACAGCTACTCTCTGCATAGGTGAGACAATGGATAAATTTGAAATGATGCACCAATTTCAAACAAGAGGACTGGTTCTTACTGCTATATCTACCACCTTTAAAGTTGTCTTTGAATAGCACTTGTCTAATGTTTCCAGGTGACTATTTCAGACAGTTCTGGAGATGCACTAGGCAGTTCCTGCTGTGCTTAGTCCAAATGGAAACAAAATTTCTGTCCTTATGTATTACAGAAATGTTAATTAACATGCTGGATGGAAAATCTGATCACCCCAAGAACTTTACAAGTCATTTCCTGGTGTAGAATCTACTAAACTATATGCATATAATTCTAAAAGGCCTGTGAAAATGGTTCTTCAAATGCAAGAGTGGTCATATAGAACTATTTTTTGAGGGTTTGTTTTTTTGATGTTGTTCTTTTGTTGTTGTTGTTGTTTTTGTTTGTTGTTATTTTTGTTTTAATGTAGGTAAGTTCACAGGTATTTTGTACACAGTGTAAGGTGATAGAAATTGGTCATGCATACCCTGAAGTGGCCATGCAGGATCATGGGCCAGCTGATTATAAGGTTTGGCAAAAGTTTGAGGTCTGTCAGTGGAATCATGCAACAGAGACTCTGGTAACCATTCAGACAGCTACTCGTTGTCATATTCAAGATGTTTGATTGCCAGTGGGAATATTACACTATGTAAGGTATACCAAACTTTTACAAATTCTTTTTTATCAAAAACTCTTCCCATGAGTTTTTCTGATACATTATAGACAGTATAAAATGTCTTGCACAAGAGATGTGGATTCAACAAGAATTAAAAACAGTTAAAAGAGAATAAATATAAATACAAGAGTCGGAAATATAACTGGATGTCCACTTTTCTGATAGAGGATGGATAAAATGTGTTCATTTTGAGTGAAAACCTAGCAAATTTTGTTATTTATATGTCTTGTCATTGTCTCACTGGAATTAGGATTTATTAAACTAAATGAAATTAAGACCTCAGAACATTTTTATACCCTTGAGCCCTGTATTTTTATGTTCCTTATCATATCTTAGTTTAATAGTTATCAGTTGCAGAAATTATCAATTGAATTTTATTTTTCAATATAATGGTCAGTGTTGTCAGGTAGTTATATTTATTGACTGCTGAATCATAGACCTGCTTCAGAATTACTGATATGCTTTTTTATTATGAATATCTATGAGAGAGCACATTTGCACAGATAACTATGGCTCAATTTCCAATGTAGTGTATATTGTAGTTACAGATTAGTTAATTAAAGTGTCCTTGGAAATTAATAGTAAGAATAAAACCTTTACCTAGGATTTAATTCACTCTCAAATAAATTTAGGTACATACTTTTAATAGTATTTTCTCATTTTAAACATTGCATTCTTACATAAGTCATGCTTATCATTTTAATTTCAGTAATAATGTTCTCATAAGTAGATTCCCAAATATTGTCAGAACATAGAAACAACAAGTTATGCTTAAAAATGGTTGCTGAGTAAATAGAATTCAAAGAATTTTCTCAGTCTCGTTTTCATCTACATTGTTTCCATGATTTATGAAGCTTTTCTGAATTTTCATATTTTTCTTCAAAAGTTATGCCTTTCATTTTTAACCTAGAATTATTGATCCCAAGTTTGATCACTTGAATAAGTTACATCTTTGCTGTAATATCGAGTACTATGTCTCATGTTAATTTTTTTTCATCAACTGCTTTCTGGAGCACTAAGAGAGAACAGTAAATCTTCCTGATAAGAGCAAAACTTTCTTTTATTCTCAGTTTGTGACATAGCTTGGATATTCCAACTTGTCCAGTGATGCAAATATAACATTACTTTAAATACTTGAGAAGATTTTTGCTTCGTAGAAAAAAATATATAAAGCTCTTTTAAAAACAAATAAAGTAAGGATAAAGGATAGAATTGATCTTAATAAGAATTCACAGAGAGAATTCACCAGAGTAAAAAGGATGAGGACACCAATGCCTTGACCTGATAGTCGTAGAATTTTAATTCACATTCAGATGCCATTTATTGGCACTTAAAAGTCATACGTGTAGTACATTTTATACCTTAGACTGTCTCTCAAATGTTGTTTTTTCTTATATTGTTGAAGAAAATATTTACTTTCAAGAGATTGAACCTGATTTTTCCCAGACTTGATCTTCTTGTTTTTTAAAAAAAAACTGTAAGTCCTGTGTCCCAGATGGCTATTCCATGCAAAATTATAATCAAGAATTAAATGGGCAAGCTAATCCCATTAAGTGGACAAGTCCCATGGAAGACACGGGAAAATGTGTGTAGCTAATCACCAACATAGTCAGATGCAATTGCTTTGAAAAACAATATTTTCTTATAAACCATTGATACTGAATTTGCAGTTGGATATATAGATGAAGATAAGGAGTTAATTTCTTTCCATGTCTGTGACATCATTGTTGTTTCTTATTGTTGGAGAATGTGTGTTATTGTGTGGCCTAAAATGTATTTGTACAGCTTTCATAGCTATGAAGAGGCAAAAAAGTCACAGCCTTTTTACATGCTGTTGTGTATTTCACATCATTTTGAACACTACTACAATTTATTCCTTGTCATGGACTTTCCTAGTAAATTTTAGTCTGTGATGTTTAATCCAACCGTTCTTTGTGTTTCTCTGAACCTGAGTGGGATGCAGGTGCCTAAACATTGATATCCAGAGATATTTTAGACACCCACGAGTATCCTTATTGCTCTCTATATGCCACATTACATAGATAGGAATACTCTACTGTTTCTGTACGAGGCAAATGACTCAGACTCCTAAGACATAACAAATTTAACTAGACATGTATGAGTAGGGAAATGAATTTCTCTCTGAAAGTCAGAATACCGCCATCCACTTCAAGGTACCAGCTTCACGTATTACTGAGGAAAAACCATCCGTCTAACCACAATTAATTTGAGCTGTGTGGATTTTTTTACCCCAAGAAAGTACATAGAAAGTTAATGATACAGAAAACCCCTTTACGGATCATGCTTTGATGCCTTTGCATATCTGCATTGCCGGTTGATTACCCACACTTTTCTGTAGCACTGTTAGTCTCATGTAAAACAGGCAGTTCAATATCTAAAAGAATGGGGCTGCATGTACAAATCCACAGAGGCCCCAGTGAAACACGTTTCTTTATCCAATGTGGCTACCCTGCATTTAAACTTTTAAATATTTAAGGGCATATTCATTTCAACCTTACATCTTCTCTAGAGCACAAATGTTCCTCACAATGTTATCACAGTTCTTCTACTATGCTTCTTTTTTTTAGCCAATCACTTCTGAATTTAGCATTTTAACATAAATACCAACATAAATATGTTGGTAAATACCAATATCCAGAAATAAGTTGAGTCTCATAGCAAAGTTCTTCCCTAGCCATAATTTCTGCACATTATGACCCAAGCACATGTTATTTCCCTCTGTCTTCCAAAAGCTTCTTTTTCCTCTTCTTTCTCATACAGAAATGTATCAATATTGTCAGAGCAGGATGACTGCACTGGAACAAATCCACCAGTCTGGACTTGCATGGGAGAAGGGTTTCTGGAGGTACCATGGCACATTTTTTCCCTCAGAATACAGTACAGTTTTTAATCTTTAACGACAATGAAGAGGATAATTAATTATTTTAAGTTTCCTTCCTTGGAGATGATTTCACTACGGACCTCACTGAAGTGATACCTCTAAAACCTGTTCCATGTAATTGTTACCTTAATAAAATGACATCAGCACCTCAACTGCTTGTTTATTTTGTAGCTTCCTATAGCACATCCAGAATATCTAGAAGACAGTGGGCAGACAGTTAATGGTATATATGACCTTTCTACATAAAATGTGTAAGGGTTACTATGTATCATGAAACAGAATAAGGCTGCGTCCCTGATCAAAATTGTATCAGGCCCGTTTCCTGGAGCATTCTATGTATTCCTGGTGTATTAGTGTGTATTCCTGACGTATTTATCTTCCACCTCCACACTAATACTGGAGGTTAAACTGTCCTTGTTTGGAAACCTATTTAGCATGACCAAAGAAGAGCTGCTCTCTAGCCATGACTGATAAATAATGAAAGATATAAATCCTTTCTTAGTCCCTCTGCTTATATTAGCTGTAAGGATTTCTATTTGGTCTCGTTTTAAAGAATGATATTTTGTGTTAGATGAAAGTTTATAGTGGCAAAAGTCTACCATATAAGCATTGTTCATGACATTTTGTGAAATATTATTCTTGCAATTTTCAGACTTGACCCAACTAAAGGATCATGACTAGTTGAAGAGAGTTTATATTTTATAATAAAAAAAAATCTAGACCAAAAATAAGCCCCATCCTCAAATCATAGTTACTTTTAATCTCTCTACCTGAGTGGTAGTCTTTCATATATACCGACTTTTCTGCTATTCATTTCCTTTGGTATTTTCAAGGTCAGAGGGCAAAAGAAAAAGCACAGTTCTATATGCAGTTCTGAGAACCAAACACCACATACTGCTTTTGAATAACAGATTATTTCATTTGCAGGACATAACTGCTAAACCCTTCCCCTCCTCCCTGGCTCTCTGGCATTCCAGCTGAGATAATCAGTAGAAAGGGACTTGGCACCAAATGTAAATGTGAAACATGATGGTGTGAAGCTGCTTGCAAAGCTGTTAGAGGCAGTGGAAAAAACAAAGATTTGTACTAGGTTAAAAAAAAAAAATAATCCACTCTGCAATGCTATAAGGGAAGAAAAAGGCAGATGTTAAGATGATAATTTTGGTGTTCTGGAAATCTAGCAGTGAATTGAAAAAATGGTAAATTAAATTAAGAAGAGAAGAATACCCATGTCTTTCAAAACAGACCAGGGTACTAACTCCAGTAGAGAAAACATCATTAGAATTTGGATACATTCACTCTGCAGGCAACTTTTCCTGTCTGCTGAGGTCTGTCTTGCTTTAAATTATCCATTGTATCTATTCCTCACTTCTGTTAAAAGTCACCTGCAGCTCTGTAGAATTTGAAGTCTTCTGGAGATAATAGCAAGGGGGAAAAATGAGCTGTTTTGGAAATGATGAAGGAAAAGAGAATAAGCTCTCCAAGTACAGGGGAGAATTGTTCAGTTATACAATATATTATATAAAAATGAGTTCAGGAGAGAAATGCAGATGGTAGCCTACTGCTTCCGCACAGCACAATTTTGTCAGTGGAATGGTTTTTGAGTTGTTCTGCTTTAGACTTACAACAATAACTACCAGTGAAGCACAGCTGGTATTCTGAAGGCAGAAGTGAAGTAATCCACTTAAGTGAAAGAAGTGATTGTATAGACAAAATTATAAAAAGATCAATTAAAAAAAAATTAAAAGTCATCAGTAAAGAGAGGAAAAATTAGTTACAAATCTATCTTTTATGCTAGATCATATTGAGCTACTTATTTGGAATACAAAAGTACAGGAAGAAAATGGTCCATTATGTGACATAAGATTTAAATTACTTCATAATAATTTTTTTTCAGATTAATTTGAATTAAAGTTTCAGTTTGAGTTTTATTTCTATGGAGAAATAGATTGGCAAAAGGTAGACAGCATCTGATGTGAATTGCTTTGATATATGTCCTAACTGAACTAATTTAGAAAGTATTATCTCTCGCATCTATTGCATTTTTAAAAATCTATAATTCAGATGTTGCTGTTTTTCCTTTTAAAAAATAAAAAACGGAATTTAAATCTGAATTCCTTAAAGGAAAGAGCTGCCTCTGAATACTGCTGCAAATTTTGATTACTTATTTTTGACTGCAGAAAGGGTGAACGAATATATCAGTTCACAGTTTGGGGATTTTTTTAGTGTAACTTAAGTCTTTAAACATACTTTGAATTCCTTCATTAAGCAGTGCCTAAGCGTGAAGAAATTCCTGTGTTGCCAACTGCTAATTTTCAGAAGTTACAGCTAAAACTCTAGAGTCAAGGGATCAGTTACAACACTGGGAATTGAAATTATAAATATGTGTGTATATACATGTGTGAGTGTATGTTTGTGTTTGTTTCTTTTCTTAGTCAGATAAATTTGATTGACATTACTCTGAGTCTTATTATGTATGTTTTGGGAATGTGTTCTATAATGTGACTCTGGAATTCAGAGCCTTAAGGAAAGTATTACCTAGCCTTACACTTGTTATTTAATTCAGAGTTTTGGTATAAACCACGTTTTGATTTCTATGACACAGATGGAATAGATTTAATGGTATATTTTTACTTCATTTCTGAGGAGAAATTACAGGTAAATTAGTAAATTTATATTTTGTTACTAAAAAGATATGAAGTGAGGATCCATAGTGATGCAGAGTCCCCAGACAGGTGAAAAGGAGAACTCCTTTATTGCAAAGACCAGACATTTTTAAAGCAGTTAGGCCTTTATCAGCTACAGAGTTTTAAATCATAACAAATATAATCCAACCAACCACCATACACCACGATGTGAACACACGATGGTTATATCACTTGTTTTTCTACCTCTCATTCAGCCAAGTCACTTTCCCGTAGACCTGTTCTGCTTAGCCAAAGTAGCAGGACTGAGCCATGATTTTACAAGGCCTTCCTTTTGTAAGATTTTACCTGTATGCAACAAAAATATGTTAATTAAAATTGAGGTAAATATAGAAGTGTCTCAGTCTCAGAGAGACTGAAAAAATATTTCTAATTTAGCTCTGTGGGATATATATTTATGTTATCTGACTTTTATTTTATTTGAAATTCCAGAAGAATGACAACTTATCCAAGTTAATGCTACATCTTTCCATGAAAGAGTTGAGGGCTTTAAAGTTTCCCAAAATGCAATTGCAAACACATTAACATGTTCACTATTCTCACTAACAAGTTACCTGAAGAATTCCAAAAATAGCTTTATTCTATTTTCAGTGGGTTTTCTTTTATTTTCAGAACATCCAGAAAAATAAGAAAAATACCTTGCCAAGCATTATCTTTTAGCACACTTCAAAATATTTTGAATTCTAATAAGGTCAATTTTAACTTTCCACCATGTAAAATCAAATTCAAACAAAAACAAACAACAGTTCAGAATCTCCAAACATAATGAAAAAGAAGAAAATCATGTACAAGAAGGCTGGTCCTGGTGGCTTGGATCTTTATAACCAAAGACTCTGAAGAGGCGATTGCATCAAGCAGAACAGCAGACAAAATACTATTTACCTATCCCTCTAATTCTTTATTTCTTATGGGAATAATACATCAAAAGTTATTTCTGGAAAATACATTACTGTTAACAGTGTTAAGGATGATTAATCCAGAAAACACAAACATACATGTGGAAGGATTTTCACTACATGAATCACAGTTTTGTACAGAAATCTGTAAATTCTCATAGTTGTTGACAAACTGTGGTTTGTGAAGTTAAAATAATATGGTGCTCCTTAATAATTAAGGAAGTGAGAAGGAATATAGACTATGATCTGATATTAAAAGACTTGTGTCTGACAAGATCACTATTTCTCTTTAATGGCATAATGGTTGAACACTGTCCCAGCCTCCTTTGTATCAACATAATGGCAAGAAGGTGCTCCATTTTACAGGAGCAGGCTGGGTTACTTGGGACAATGAGGACTCTGAGAAGTTTTAATCATGTGTGGTCTCAATTTTATTGTTTCCTTATGCTTCTTGGCCCTCTAGGGGTACCATAATATTTTTTCCTTTAGAAAACATATATTCTTGGTAGCTATTAGCATACTCTTATATGAGTAGCCCCACTGAATGTATTGATTGAAGAAATAAAGACTTTTGTTCTCAAGACTATAAAATGCAAAAAAGAGTGAAAAAAACTTTTAGTTACATATAGCTCAGATTCAGCACAACAGTTCTAAAGTCTTTGCATAAGAATGTTTTTAAGAAAGGGAAAATAAAATAATTCTATAAGAAATATTAATAAAGTTAAACACAAAAGAGACTAAATTTTACATTTTTGTCTACTAGCAGTAAACAGTTTAGAGACCCTGACCCAAACTTTTATGAGACCAAAGGAAAGTGGTACATTCCTTCTCAGGATTCACTGTGACCCCAAGATTTACTTCTGAAACTGTTCTATGACCAGTTCAGACACAACAACCCCCATCTATTTGCAAAGAAGAACTTTTTTGTGATAGGAGTTAACCTGAAAGTAAAGCTAGATGGAGCTAGAGCATATTAATATATTGTTGCAAATTTACTTCTGATTGACTACTTGGTCTACCTCATCTTCATCAGGCCAATAAAAAGAGGAGATGTTAAAGTCTAGCTTGAGTCAGATTACTGGCCTTGTAAAAAGAAGTGCACTTTGGATAAATATCCATAAAACACTTTCTTATTAACAGGAAGACTATTCTAATATTAAAAAAAAATCATAGAAGCATAATTTCATTTTTATTTAAATTAACACCCACATCTTTTTAATTTTGCTATTGTTACTTCAGTATCATAATTTCAGTATCAGAGGTCCACTTTATCCGCTATCCTCTCTTATGCAATCCTACCTTATGTACTAGTCAGACGTTGCTTGTGGAAAAAGTGTAAGAAACTAGTTATAGATGTCCTTGATTGTGCTCCTCACGATCAGCAGCTGAAAGACTTCCAAAGGCAAGGGTGATTCATTTGTTCATAATGGTGTTCAGTGTTTTGTCCCCAAAACCATGCGTTTGAATCCATTTAAGCTTTTGTTTTCTTAAACATTTGTATCAATGATTTCCATAGCTTAACTTTTTTTATATGTTTGCTCTTTTAGCCAAAATACTGTTCTGTATTCATTGAACCTAAGATAGTCTGGTTTTGCCTTTTTTTTCTCCTTTGCAAGAAATTATAAATATTTATTATCCTTTTTGTAATTTTTTTTTTTTCTTTTGATGTCATGGCTTTAAAGTAAATCTCTCATCTCTGTTCTGATTGAAAAGTCATCTTCTTAATTATTCCTAGAGTAGGATCTGCTTTATTTCTTTCAACAACTTTTTCATTTATCTCTAACTTCTTTTGTTCCATGTTTTTGAGATCAACATCCCAAAACTTATTGCACTTTCCTCTCCTCTGTGTGGGTGCATCACATATTTATATTGATTTACTAGTGGTTTTTCCCTTTGTTTCTTTGTTGATAAATTGCACTGTATAATGAGGTCCTTCTGCAATCCTTTGCAGTGGCTACCATCGGCTGCTATCTTGACTCTGTGGAAAATCTAATCTGATAAATTTGTCACCAACTTGTCTAAGTCATTCATGTTCCTTCTCTATTCACCACAAAAAGTTGCCATCAGTTCCAACATTTGACTGGCAAATATTTATTTATTTACTATGTAATTATGAGACAACTTACCTCAGCTAAATCAGTAGGCTATTCTGTAAAGGCAATAGATAATTATGTATGAGATAAAACATCTGAAAAAATCAGTTCACAAAAAGATGGCCATAAAAAACTTGTAATAAGCTGGTTCCTTAGCTGTCAGTGTGGGAAGTGTAGAAGTGAATGTACATGCATTCAGCATTTTGACAAAGGCAATTTGCCATAAATGTAAACAATTTGGCAGCAAATGCAAATAAATGTAAAATATGAAGGAACTCAAGATAGTTCCATTACTGAACTCTGCTTTTGTATTAACAGTGAATTAGGGATAATGAATCCACAAAACACATAACCAGCTTCTGACTGATTTGGGAATAATTTCATATTCTTATAATCTGAAAAAAAGATATTTGAAGACAGTGAGAAAAACGTATATATCCTGTATACTTATCCTGCCAAAGAATATTAGAAACCAAAACCATTAAAACCTTCACATTTGGCAGAATTCATCTCATGCAAAAATTTTTGTTTAATTACAGTGTCCTCTATCTGAACCTTGCTATCTCTAGGATATTTTCAGAGGCTGTGAAAACAGACAAGAACAAAAGATAGTAAAACAAAGGTTAAGTGTTTTTAGTCTACGCAGAGGCCATTTTTAAATAGAGTTCCTGAGGGGAGTATCTTGTGTCCTACTATGTTTCATACCATTTCCAATCACCTGGAGAAGGAAGAGATAAACTACACACTAAGTTTGTGGGTTACTAACCTTTATGTGTGTGTATGTATGTTAGCAGTCAGCACACAATGAAGGCACAGCTGCTGCCAGAGGAACCTGAAGAGGTCAGTGGAATAAGACAACTTCATAATGAGGAACTTCATAATGAGGAACTGCAAAGTCCTGCATCTACATGTATCAGCCCTGTGCTAGTACAGTTGGCTGATTGCCTCAGGCAATAATATGTGCTGGAAAAGTAGGGGTACCTCATGCCCTGGGACCAACGAATCCAAACACCTTACTTCACTGAAAATTCACTGACATGAATTTTATCAGTAGATGCAGGGTAGTGATCATTCTCCTTTATTCAGCATGACATTATCTTGAATCATAGGATCATAGAGTGGCTTAGGTTGGAAAAAGCCTTAAAGATCATCTAGTTTCAACCCCCCTGACAAATTCAGGGATGCCATCTACTAGACCAGGTCACTCAGCCCTCCATCCAACCTAGTCTTGAACACTGCCAGGAATGGATTAGTCACAGCTTCTCTAGGCAACATGTTCTAGTGCCTCACCACCTCCACAGTGAAGAATTTCCTCCTAACATCAAATCCAAATCTAGCCTCTAGTAGTTTAAAACTGTTCCCTCTTGCTCTATCACTTACCAGGTTTGCAAAAAGTTGATGTAAGGCCCCCTTAAAGTACTGGGAGGCCACAATGGGATCTCTCTGAAACCTTCTCTTCCCAGGCTGAACAGCTCCAACTATTTCAGCCTGTCTTCATAGGAGAGGTACTCCAGTACTCTGATCATCTTGGTGGCCCTCCTCTGGACCTGCTCCAACATGTCTGTGTTTTTCATGTGCTGAGGACCCCAGATCTGGGCACAGTAGCCCAAGTGGTGTCTCATGAGGGCAGAGCAGTTGGGAAGAATCATACCCCTCAACCCTGGTTACTCTTTTAATGCAGTCAAGGATATGTTTGGCATTCTGATCTGTGAGGGCACACTGCTGGCTCATGTCCAGCTTTTAATCCACCAATCCCCCCCACATCCTCCTCCTGAGCTTGCTGTCAGTGAGAATTTCTCTTAGTCTGGGATTGCCCCTACCCAGGTGCACCATCTTGCACTTGGACTTGTTTCCCATCAGGGTCTTGTGGGAATCAGGAATATTTCACTCCAGTTTAGTCACACAGTACAAAAAGACATAAATATCTTGAGCAAGTCTGGCAGGGAGTTATAAACACCAGCATAATTTTTGATGTTCAGTAGCTGAATGATATCTAGTTATGATATTGAATCCTACAAACAGAACAAAAATGCCAGTTAGAAATTGTCAAGTCTGCTGACATGATAACAGAAGGTGATCCATGTCTCACAACTGTACAGGAATGCTGTGAGCACAACTGCTCAACAGACCTGAAACTTTGTATTGCCATGCAGCATCATTCCAAATTCACAGCTAGTCTTGGCTAGATAGTGTGTTTCAATGTACAACAATCTAGCACCATGGCATGCTTTAATGTGTGACTGTGGTGCAATGCTGGGTGATAATGAAAATACTTGGCCCAAGATAAGCTCTGTTCTAGAAATTCATCTGAGTATTAAATACTACTGTTTGCCTTCTCAGTTGATGACTAAAATGACTCACTTACTGGAGGTGTTTGGAAAATATTATGGAAGATTTTGATTTTTGCCTATCAGTGAAGGATAAACAATTCTTGTTTCTGTTGGCACTCTTAAATTAAGGTTATATGTTAAATTTACAGACCTGTATTAAAAGTAGAAAGTGCACCTCAATTAAATGCTACATTTAGATTGACAAACCAGGTATTTCACTTTCAGGAGTGTAGTTTCCTTTAGCCTTACAGACACTTCTTTAGCACTTCTCTCAGCTTTGCAACTGAACATAAAAACAGAATCACAACACTTCTGTTTCTGTTGAAGAAGATAACTAATTTTTTTTCCTTTTTTTTTCCCTTGCACACCTAGCAGTTGGAGTTAAACATATTTTTAAGTGCTTAAAATTCAAAATGGATGAATCAGGCTCTATATTTATACAGTTATTATATCACTTCAGAGTCTACCCTATTTTGTTTTTATCTATGGCCATTTCATGTCACTTAGAAGTTTCCGTCACTTAATCAGGTTCTCAGATTTAGCCGCTAAAATTTTTATGTGTTAAAAAGTAATTCTAAACATTCCAGCTATTAAATAAAAGCATTATTTAAAAAAAAGAGTTTTTGTTTCACCATTTTTTATACATCAGTTTGGGTGAACAGAGCTATGCCAATTTAAATCCAT
The DNA here is from genome assembly GCA_013398595.1 of Tychaedon coryphoeus. Classification (NCBI taxonomy): domain Eukaryota; kingdom Metazoa; phylum Chordata; class Aves; order Passeriformes; family Muscicapidae; genus Tychaedon; species Tychaedon coryphoeus. The sequence goes on along the minus strand of WBND01000758.1, from coordinate 204,745 downwards.
TGAATAGACAAGCTACACAAGCTTTAGAAATTTCAAAATTAAAGTACTGTGGGCAATTTAAGGAGAAGTATAATCATAGTAGAATCCAGATCGATCCCATTCTCTGAAAAAGAAGATAGTGAAATTAAACATTTCCTATTGCTAGACTTCCTCGAGGAAAAAACTTTTCTTTCCCCAAGAGAACAATCCAATTCTACAGTGATTAGAAATTCTATTAAAGATATCTACTTTTACAGTATAGCTTTCTGTCCAGTAGTTTAACATAAAGCTTTTTATGGGCAGAGGGAATAGCTTATGATTAGTTAATATGGCTTTGTCAGTGCAAAGGTCATGGAATTCTTTACAGTACTTTCATCTTTTACCCCAGATAAATCTGATTAGATACAAATCTGTCTTTCAAAGGAAGAATGATCGATCTTGTAAAAGCACTGAGTGCTGAAGAATTTACTACATCTTTAAGTAATCTCATCCATTGTATGTTTGTTTTTATAGTTATTTGTCCTCATTTAGTTTTTAATTTGTTGGCATATTTTCTCTCTCTCTTTTAAAGACCCATGTAATTTCCAGTACAAATTGCTGTTGCAGTTTCTTTCTATTCTGGCCTACTGATGGGAACATTCCTTAGGAAACAGTGATACAGAAGAATCAAATACAGGGATAATTTTGGTGCCCAGTGGGAACTAGCAGAATGATTTAGTTGTCTAAATGTGGGTATCTGGTACCATTTGAGATGCCTTAAAGTATTTAATCTGACTTCCAGCTGTCACCCCAGAAGAACTCAAGTCATTTCTTGTGTCATATTTGCCAGTTCCGCACAGATATGCTAGGACATCTAAAAATGGCATTATGCATCTAACTGTGAGCAGCTAAATCCAGGCACAGAGAACTGTTCAGCTTATCTTAAAATAGACATCAACATTTGGTCAACTAAGTAGCTTTGCAGACACCACTGGGAGCTATTCTGTTATGTGAACATAGATGTCTAAGCCTATTTGAAATTCTGTAGTGTATGTCAGATGTGTACCAGGACTGACAGATGTTAGACTTACTACAGACTCAGACCTTTCTGGAGTGGCACTGGGAGGCCATGCAGGGTACTCTATGACCTCTGAAAGCGTAGAAGTTAAGTAGTGAAAAATTAACCTTTTATTGATGTGAGTCCTATTCTCAGTGGTTTCAGTGAAAGGCCACAGTTAGGTACCTAACTTATGAAGTTTATGAGCCTTCTGTGTTTGGCTTTGTTTTGAATTCAGTGGGGAAGATAGATGCACGCCTATCTCTTTAGTAAACAGTCAACAAATTAGTTTTGTAGAAGCCACAGAGTCATATATGGTTTGGGGATGGAAGGGCCCTCTGGAGATCACCCATTTCAGTATCTATGTCACAGAATAGAACCTATATGAAGGAGTAGACACAATAGTATACTTATAAAGTTCCTTCTGTTCCTTTCCGTTCCTTCTGTCCTGGTTCCTCATCTGACAGGATGAAATATGAGCCTTAGGATGAGACTCTCACAGAGGGAATTTTAAAAAAGGTCATTGGAAGAGTATTATACCTCTCAGTAACCTAACAGTGAAGATCTAATGAGTAAGCTGCCAGCCCTGGCCTCATAGATCCCTGGGGGCAGCCTGCACTGCTAGTGGCCCCCAGCCCACAGGGTGCCACTGGCCCTTACAGCACCCTGACCCTGCCAATGCTTTGTCTGGCAGGCTGAGTGGCAGACATAAGGGTTTGACCTTTGGCTTGGGCTTCTGTTTGATGTTGGGTTCCTATGGATATGTTCCTCCAAGGGGTATTTTTTTGCATTGCTGCTTTCTCAGAATGATCACCATGAACCACACATGGCTTCACTGAGATGGATCTCTGTGATTTTCCACATGCCCAAAGACATTACCTGGGTCATCATCACATTCTGACTTCCTTCCCCAAATATCTTAAAAAGATACAAAGTTTTTATTTCTTTTGTCTCTTTGTTCCTTTTCCATGCACATCTAAGCCATTAGAGAAGGACATGTAGTCCAGTGCACATCAGTAAATATTCCCTTCATTTGTGCTCCTTCGTTTTCCCAGTCCATACCAGAATCATCAAGAAGGTTAAGTGATGGGTCACACTTAACTGCATAGTTCTAGTTGCCCTGTGTCAGTGGTAACAGCATAGCTTCTGAATGTGGCAATGGCAGAGAAAATTTTTTTTCCTCTGTTTTTCCTTGCTACAGTCCTTGCAAGATTTGACACCCTGGATAAATCTCACTGGCAATTTACTAAACACTTGAAATTAGCATTTTACAGGGAGTCCAGATATGCCACGTTTTAAATAATAATATGTGCTGAATAAATACTGTACTCAAATATACAGTCTGCACACAACAAATAAATGCATTGTGCAGTACACAAAAAATACTGGCTAAGCACTTGTCTTTATTCAAGGCATATTTAAAAATATTTTTACTGCAAGAAAACTATTAATAATGAAAAGAACATAGATGAAGACATTGCTATATTAGTCTAGAAGTACATCTCTGACACTAACTCTATTTCCATCCTTTACTTCAGCGAGAAATGTAAATTTTCTTCATGAAGTTGTGCAGAAGCCTTAGCTTCATTAACATATACACAGTTTTCGGTCTTGTGTTAAAATTTGTTTACTGATAAACTTGTTTTCAGCCAAGTACTTTATGTGCCTTTGTTTTAAATTGTGATCATGAATACCCCAAATCAATTAAGCTTTGTCAAATAAACATAATAACAGTAATGAAAAAAACCAAACATACCACACTTACTTTCGTGACTATGCTAGAATTCAAGTTTATCAGATTATTGTCTGTTCCTACAATTTTTAAAACAATGAAAGAAAAAGTGCATAGAACTCAGGTCCAGCGACTCTCAAAATGCTTGCCATTTAATGTTTTCTTCTTTTGCAATTAATAGAAACTTTTCAGCATTGTAGCTGCTCCACTGAGCTCAGAGAACATTGTAAAGGAGAGAGAAACCATAAATTCTGTTTTAAAAGTAAAGTAGACACAGAGCAGCACAGCAATTTACTTCAGATTACCCATCTGACCAATGGCAGAGCTACATGCTATCACTTGATACATTGCTGAATGCTTCTAAAATCAGGTGTCAGATATTTACATTATTTGGAATTTGCTCCACAGCTGCTTGCAGCCACAAGGTTAAAGGGAAGTTCTGAGGTGCACAGGGCAGGGCTAAATACTGCCTTCGGTGCTTTATAAACAGGATCCAAGCATGTACATGCATATGTACCTTCTCTCCCTCCCCTCTCTCTCTTTCCCTCTCTCTGTCTCTCTCAGATTTTGGGAGAAAACCTTCTTCCAGTTATTCCTATTTGATGTATCATGCTATATTTATTATTCAGCCCCTGAGGGCTTTTAAAATTATGATGTATCTAGGGATTCTCAATTCCATGGAAAAAGTTCCCACAATTTTAATTGTGGCAGACAGAGCAGATTGTCAGCCTAAAGAAGCAAAATCAATGGAAAGTCGACGGGTTTGACTCAAAGCAGAGAAAGGAGTGGGGACATTGAAGAAAAAGTTAATATGAACCCTCTGAAAACTGGTGAAACTTCAGTCTGAAGAATTCTTAAGGGAACAGAGCCATGAGCAATACTGGGAAAATTCTAGGTCTCCTCACAGAAATATATGTGTTCTGTCCTCTGTGAAAAATTATGATGGCACCCCATATAATTCTGAAAGAATCCTTAGCTGGGAAAACAATTAAAATTAATCATGTTAAATATTTTGCACGCTATGAAAGACGTTTGATTCTATGGACCACATAGTGTCAAGTATACAAAATGACACATCCCTCCTGTCACTGTTGTTTTGATGTTTTATTTAAAACTGTATTTTCATCTCTCTTCAATATTTCTATAGCACAATCTCAGTAGAATCTAAGATTAAAGCATAAGATTTGCTTTATGCAAGCATATGATTTTTTCACTTTTTGTGCACTTTTCTAAACAGCACATCACTGCACATTCTGTGGCAATTTTTTTCTATTTATGTAATCAAAGTTAATACTTATTATTTGTATTATTCATGTTATTTTAAGGAATATGATTATTACAAACTTAACACTTGGGTTGTTATATTGCCCAGAAACTTGAACATATCATAAACCCAAGGGAAGTACTGTCTGATGAAGCAAAAATTACTCCTTAGGCCTGGGCAAAATGCCTGAAAGCAGAGGTTAAAATTGAATAAGGGACAGCACTAGAGGTGAGGCTGCCCCAGTGCAGAGTAGAGCAGAGCAGGACAATCCCCTCCCTTCCCTTGCTGGTGATGCTGTGCCTGATGTCCCCCAAGACACAGGTGGCCCTCCTGGGTGCTAATTCATGTTCAACCGGCCATCAATCCAAATCCCCATTTCTCTTTCTGTGGATCTTCTCTCCAGCCTCTCATCACTCAATTTATATGCATAACCAGTATTACCCTGTCTCAGATGGAGAATCCGTCTTGCTCTTGCTAAATTTCATACAGCTGGCAAACACCCAGCTCTCAAGTCAATCCAGATCTCCCTGTAAGGCTCTCTCTGGCCTTAAGAGAGTCCACAGCTCTTCCAGGTTAAGTATCATTGGTAAACTTACTTAATGTACATTTTATTCCTGTATCCTGATATATTATAATAATAGTAAAGAACACTGGCCCTGATTTCCATCTTAGAACTAAAGATCCCCAGCTTTATTTCCATCCTGAAACGTTTTCTCCTTCTTTTTTCTCATTTTCATAGAATGTTCCTGGGGTCTGTATAAAACACCTCAAACTTTCCTATTATTTTCATATTATTTCTCAGATAATAGAAATAATGCATTTTGATATCTTTCTCCATCTTGCTTTTGTAATTGCAGAAAAATGAACTGAAAAACTAGAAGTCAGTAATATGCACGTAAGAATTATCTTTTTGATGTTGATGGGATTAAATTGTAATGACTTGATTTTCAATTAATTTAATGAAAAATAAAAAATACTTTCCCCTGAAATTACAGAGGTTTGGAAGATTAGGGCCACATGAGAATCTGTTAAGCCTTTTGCACTAACTGATAGGAAGCAGATGGCCAGTGACAGCCATATCAATTGAGCTTGGTACCTAATAGTTAGGTAATAGTGGAAGTATTGTTGATAATTACCATAAAGCATAAACTATAGTCTCCAAATATATTAAAATTTTGTACATGCATGATGTTAAATTTGAAGTAAGAGGTCCTGTTTCATTGTGTATATATACGCTGCACTGAGAAATAATGCAAAATTGTTACATTCATGGAAACCAAATATTCTTTTAAGAGTAATGCGATATGACATATGCTGAAATAATATTTTTTCTAGAGATTCTTAATTAAATGATGAAAAATATTTTAATAATCAATTTAATTCCTTTCCCACTTGTGTTCTTAACTTTTAAACCTTTCACTGTTTCCTTAGTTTTGTTTGTAAAATTATAGCCATGCAGACATGAAGTGTAGTAAATTATTTGTTAAGAAAGGGGTTTTTTACTTTTGAAATACTTTTATTGCATTTAAATTCTATAATTTTATTTTTAATAGAAAATATAATTATCATAAGAAGACATTTGCTGTCTGTAGTTAACATTTAGGTATTCATGGCCACATTTCTGACTTTTCATATACCTTTTATTCCTTTATGACTATTTTGAGACAGAAAATTACAACATGTACTTTTTTTCCCCTGTAAAATACTTGTCATTAATCATGAAAATTAAGAAGAATACCACCAGTAATTTCACCTAGGACACTAAAGCCACAAAAAAGTCACTTTTATATTAGTTCCTTCACTGTGTACACTAGCAGCCTCAGAAATACTCAGTAGGACTGCAGGTTAGTTTGCTTATATGTCTTGTGTGAGTTATAAATGCAGCAGAAATTAGTATTCTAGTCCTTACAAACTGCAAAATGCTTCCTTCAATGTTTGTGAACTCCACTTGTCCCTGAAAGTTTAACATGTTAAATGGCAGATGCTCTTTATTTTGGTCCTTCACTACCTTCCCACAGGACCAAACAATCTGACATAACTACATCCTCTTAATGTCCCATAATGCATACAAAAGGCTTACCTTCCATTTATCACGAATACACAGATATCATACAGCTGAGGCAGAAATATTTGTTCTAAATATTTCAGAACAAATTGTTCATGTTCTCAGCAGTGTTACAAAATAAACTTTAGAAGATAAAGATCTCAGTCATAAATTTCTATTGGTACTTTCTTATACATTTTTATTGAACTATAATTTAGATTAAATACGTCATTTGCATACTGGAGTATACTAGTGAAATCCTTTTTTATCATCTCTATGATAAATGACTTGAAAGATAAAAATTGTGGATACGACACTTGCTACAGAAAGAAAACAAAAATGAACAAAAGTGAATTCAGCTTCCATTTTCCTTGAAAGATGAACTCAAAAAATTCCAGCACACAGGTTTTTTAAAAGAAAATAAATCACTTAGATTTATCACAAAATAAAAACAAAGGAATATCAATTTTACCCTTAAATTGTCTGAAGGAAGGGAAGGTCTTAAATCAAATGAGAAACCTTCTGAAAATTGATGAGTACTGTGGCACTTTGGGGCATCTCTATTCCTTGAGCAGCTACAGTCTTGTTGCAAGACATGCTGATAAGACACTACAGTATTATCTGCACTGTAAGGAGAAAGTAGTGACATGATAGATCTAGTTGAAATCAACACAGTGCAATAAGGAGGTGGTTATTGATATAGTTAGTATATGGGAGTATCTAATTTAAGAAGCCAGTGATGAAAACATAATCAAGAGAAGTAAAGAATGATCAGAGCTCTAAGACAAATTAGGATGACATGCAAGTAACTGTGATAATGAACAGAAGACAGGATCATGTGCCTACCAAGAGAATAAGGCAAGAGGGCAAAACAAACGTCACATATGTATCAAATACTGACAAGAGGCAAGTCTCTCTCAATGTGAGTTGACAGTTCCTTTCAGGAAAAAGGTTACAAAGTACAATCAAAATCAAAACTAAACACACAGGTCTAAAATTGAAAAAAAACAAAAAAAAGGATATTACAGTAACAAATGAATACAGGAGCTATCATAGTTAAAACACTTCAGGAAGGATATACTTGAAAATGGTGAAATAAAAATTGTTTAAATAGCACAACAAACTGTTAAAAACTCCAGTCTTGTACAAAGATCTTGAACAAAGTTAAGAAGACTATTAACTCTACAGTGAACTTTAAATATTAAAGTGTGAATAAGGGAGTTGCAACATCTGAGCTCTAACTCCAACTGGAAGGGCTTAGCATCATATTGGATGAGCAGTGCTGTTTCTATTTCATAAGAAAGTAAGAGCTGAATATTTTAAGGTTTTTCCTTGTTCTGAATCAATAAGTGATGGACTGTAGTTTCTCTATCTGAAATATGAGAAAAAATATGAAAAATTAAGTGTGTTGATAGAAAGCTAAAGACCCAAGTGGACCAGTTGTGGTTTCAAGTAACTAGAAAAGAGAATCCTAGATATTGGCTTACAAGGCCTATTAGAATGGCCTTAAAATAAGGAAACAAGGTTAAAAATGCCTAAAATTAATAGAGAGAATAAACAATTAATGTTTGCCACACTTATTTAATGTATTTCATTTTGAATGACCTGACTAACACAAATACTTGCTGTTAAGTCTAATCACTCTATTAATAGTGCAGAAATGGGGCTGTTGAGATAATGTATGGGTTTCCTAAATATCCACATAGCAACTTGGAGACAGATCTGGAATTGTTTCAGTATCTCATGCCTCTCTTCAATACACTTGCTAAATTAGATCTGGGATCTAACTTTCAAGAATAAAATTTGACAAGGTTGTTTATCTCTCACCATACTGCCTACTCTTGCTATGATCTCAGCAGAACTGACATCTTAATCACTGTCAGGTCTTAAGTTACTGGGTGGGAGGAACAAAAATATCATTGGGAGAAATATAAACATTCTCCCGCATGTTTATTTCTTTACCTTTACATGAAATGTCAGTGTGATTAATCATACATACTATTCCTTTTTCTAAGTTGTGATTTGTATTTACAGAGTGATCTGTCCCAGATGCTGACCTCAATGGCACAACCTCAGTTCCATGCATTGAGGGAAAATAGCTTTTAATTGAGATAGAGGAAAAAATTATCATAACTGTAAAAACCACAGACAGCTAACTTGAGCCTCACTCTTTTCATCTTTATTAGTGTAAAACAAGAGTTGCCTTTAGAAATTTAGTTATGGGAAAGAGAAGGTCTGCCAAAATGTAATTTAACCTGCTGCCATCTAAATCTCTGAACATACAGAGATTCTAGTTTGATTACCTTCTTCTAAAGAAAAATGAGGTCTTAGGAAAAAGCTATTACATCCCCTAGTAGAGATATAGAAGAACAAGCTTTAGAGCAGGTAAGACAGGAAACAAGAAAACTAACCTAAAATGCCTTAACTTTATTATATTTTTAATGTAATTATGTCACTGAGTCATAACACTTGAAAAGAAAGGATGGTTGTTCCCTATGGAACAGAGGGAAGGAGCTATTAACTTTTGAGACACATGAATAATTATAGTAATCCATAAAAAATCTGCATCTGTAGCATGTGTGATTTTTAAAATGAAGCAGAATTGATAATTCCTAGGCTCAGCTTTTGAAGTATTTTGTATATCTCACTTGGAGTTCAGGATTGTTATGTCAGAATTAAAATTATAATTTCCTGAAAAATATTCTCCCGTGTCTTAATGAGGTATTTTCATGATATATTTCTACAAATTATTTGAAAACACATTATAGGAAAAAATTCAACAGGATTTACAATTATGAATGGTTCTCCACCGACAACAATTTGCCATCTGGCTTTGGGACTCTAAAATAGAATACAATTTTTAACAGGAAAAGAATGAGGGTTTTTTTGTTTTTTTGTTTTTTCTATTATACGATTAATGGAAAAGGAGCAGTGTTCAAACAGCTGAATAGAAGTTTATGATTGTGGATGATTCAGTTGCCCCTGTAGGGACCCCCTGGAACCTCCTTCCCTGAGACAAGAAATCCCTCCTTAGAATAACTCATGTTAGAGGAATGTTTACCCCCCTACAGACACCCTGTTATCTTTTAGAGTTTCTATTGGTCTTTAATAGGTGAATAGCCACTTCTTAACTAAAATCATAAAGTAATTGGATAGTTTTCAATTTATAATTTTACTGGCTAGTTCTCAATCCTCCTTAATGCTATAAACCCCCTTTGTTATGCTATGTATTCGGATTTTTGCTGGCAGACCCCTTCGTAGAAATAAAGTTATCTTCAGAACATCTGCAGCTATCCCAGATCTCATTCCTAGCTAGCTAAGAAGGTCTGCAAGTGAAGATGAATCTCTCAAAAGATCTGATCACCTAACCATCAGGCATTGCTTGCATCTAAAGGCCTTGTAGCTGACTCCTGCCTTGAAGCAGCCATGAGTTCCTATTCAGAACTCATACCCGGGCTTGCTGTGGTAGCCTGGGACAGGAACCACCCCAGCCCTGGTAGCTACACGATTTTTATGAAAAATTTTTTAACAATAATCCAAGCAATTTTCTTTTTAAAGTGATCTTTAAGAGCCTTGTAATTATTTTTTTTTCCTGTAACTTTTCTATGTTTTTTCTCTTGTAGGGAACATTCTGTATATTGAGTAAGGTGTTTTTATTATTTTAATGTTATATTTAGATCTATTACTATTACAATTACACTATTAATACTGATACACTAGTGCTAAATGAAATGTCAGCTTTTGGCTTTACATTTACTATGGTTAAATGTTGGTTTTTTCTTAAATGTAAATAAATAGAAGACATGAAAATTTCATTTACCACAGTCTTCATAGCTGTTTCCTGGATTTTTTTTTTTTTAATTTCAGTTAGTTTACTTTAGTTGATTTTACATTCAAGATTGATGTTATTTGCAGAATGTGGACTTTAGTGTTTGATAATGAAACAAGGTCACTTTCAAACTCTTTTCTTTAGAGACACATGTCTTGACAGAGTTTGCAACTCTAGTCTTTTATATTTCCTTTGATCTGCTTGCTCTACTTTTGCTGTGATTCTGAGTAACTATACTACTGGAAGGAAGTTATGTTATTTTTTCGATTGCAGAGCTTTGTGTTCTGGTCACTGTAAAGTTCATCTCATGATTTTCAGCAGAGAGAGTGACATGAAATTTTAAGGTCAACTGACTCATAACATCAGCAGCAATATTTCTAAAAATTTACTTAAACTACAACTATACTGCAGGCTTCAGCATGGGGTAACAATATCAGAAGTATCTTTAAGAAGCATAGGTCAGCTAATGGATACAGTCTAACATCAGCAACATGAAGTTTAATTAGATAATAACTCATTTAAACTATTTCTAGCATTTCCATATTATTTTCCTCTGCATACTCTGCCAATTTTATTAACTGTTCCATATGTCAATTTCATGTTTTATTTGGGTACAACAGGATTTTTTTTTTGTTGTTTGTTTTTGTTTTTTAGTTGAAAATCACCATCACATTTTGAAGCAAGTAATGCAATTATTTGAAATCACATAGCTGTTTATCCTTTAGTATCCCACTGATCTGAATGGAAAAAAGGACACATGGGAAGATGTCAAGGAAGTTGATTTGGTTCAGATTGGACAATACAGTTGAGGAAGGACTTGAATTGTCTTCAGTGACCTGGAAGATGATTACAGACAAGATGCACTCTTCCTTTGAAGTGCAATGGAAAAGGAGAAGAACCAGGGTACACAAAGTGCAGGGACAAGAATTCTTACTGCAAATAGGGAAAACCGATCTTCACAGGAATGGTAACTAAATAAAGAAGCAGGTTGACCAGAAAGACTGTGAAATTTCCATTCATAGTGCTTGTCAATATCCACATTGACAAGGTCTCTTACAAGCTAATCTTTCAGCAATGACTTGGACCAGATGACTTCTCGACATCCTGACCAATACAAGCTATTCCATTTTACTATTTTTCTTGTATTTAAATCTTTCTGCTTCCCTGCACCATAGTACTGAATTAATGAATCCTTAAATGAGAAGAAGATTGCAAAAGTGAAAGGTTATTTAACCCTAAATGGGAAGAAGAGATATTAAAATCCTGATGATAGTTTGAATTTCCCAGTAAATATTATTTATTTACTAATGAAAAACAACAGATTTCTATTTTCTCAACAGTGCAAAGTCCTGTGAATTGACTGAATTTGTATTGAATTGTGATTTTTTTGTTTGTTTAACTGGCATAGCAATGAACAAGTAACAGGAAACCATTATTTAAATTAGTTTCAGTTAAACTTTAATTAAACCTGTAGGGAGCAGCTATGCTCAGTTAATTGAATTGCTTGTGACTTTAAAATAAATTTTGTGGAGTGGAATAATGCAAATGTGAAATGATACCACAGATTCCAGATTATGAATAGAAATTGCAGTGGTGAGTTGTGAATGTGACCTTCTACTGTTCAGTAGAAACAGTCAGGAAGACAACAAAGAAAACAGTAGCTCTGAGAAACAGGGAACAGGGAATACATAAACCTAAGCAGATTCTAGATGGACAAGGAGGAAAAGGAAGATATTACACCAAAATTTTAAGCTTCTCAGAAAAAATGAGAATGAAAATATGGATTAGGACACATCTGTCTTTGAAGAATATTTTTTTCTGATTAAAATTACCAAAAAAAATACAGAAATAATTTTTTATTAAATAACTTGCATAATGCCAAAGTTTTATCAGTTCTTTCAGTTAGTCCTTAAAGTATGTGCTAAAATATTTTTTTGTTTGTTTTTTCTCTCTAATGTGGCCATGAGTGTTTTCATCATTTACATAACTGTCTAATCCTTTTATCAATCAAACTCTGGTCTGAAGGATATATTGTGGCAATGAAAACTATGGGTTAATTTTGTATCATGTAAAGATGTAGTCTCTTTAATCAACTTCAAATTTCTTGCTTTCCAATTTCATTCAGCATCACTTTGCTCCTATATTACAAACTTCTTGCATTTTCTTTCACAAATACCTGTTATTAAGATATATTTCATTACTGTATTATCAAAATGTGTTATCATCTCTGTAACACAATCTTTTTCAGAACATTTGAATAAAAGTTATTCTTACTTCACCATCAACAACCCAAATCCCTTTTATATGAATGAGTGGGAAGATTTCTCTTATAATTTGCCTGCTCAGTTCTCTCCAGTGTAAAATTTTATTTCTGTAGTTTAGAAATTATACTGGGTTTAGTACTATTTCCTGGTTAGAAATAAATTAAGCTGTTCATTTTATAATAGTAACATATTTAGTTTTCTAATTATAAACTGATTTTAATTACTATATTGCTTGCAAAAATGTTTCCTTGATAACATGAAGTAATTCTATATTTTTACACTGACTGTTAATATGTTATTGAATATATCCAATTTTAATTTTTATAAGCTTTATCATGTATCGTGATGTACAGTTCATTTCTAAGCTAAATGGTTTTTGATGCAATTAAAAAGATGTAAAATATTATCATTAAAATATTGATTTACATTTGAAATAATGACTTAAAAAACATTATTTTCCTTGTTATATTGTACCTCCTTCAGTTGTGAGATTCAGTCTCCTAAGAAAAATGAAGGGCATATCCAATTTGGCATACACATAATTTCTTCTCAGGCCAGCAGATGTGTCATTCAACTCAACATCTGCTTGGCTGTTATTTCTAGTGAGACCTCATGTGTGAATTTATAATTTATTTTAAATTATCAAAGAACAGGTGGAAAAATCTCTCAAAAAACTAAACTAAACTAAATTTTCCCTGTAAGAAATGTTATTAAATCTACTTGGCTTTTAAATAAAATATGTTATTGTTGGCAAAAAAGACAAACAAACAAAAAGTGCATTTGGACATTGGATAAAAAGTAGCAAAAGATTTGAGGCAGTTCTTTAAATAAGATGCACTAACCAGGGACCTGGGAGTTTGCTTTAACTTCAACTGTAATATCTAGGTCGACCACAACAGAGACAGATACTTAAACATATAAAATACACATAATTGATACAGGAAGCTGTGAATGCATGACAGCTGTAACTAAAATTATGTGAGACCATGCTTGCACAAATTCAAGAACATTTCTGTAGGGTGTTTCTAATACTTATATTGCTATTTTCAGATCAGATAATATCTATCAGACAATTCATCAGAATCAATTTATGCTCCAAAAGACATAGAGAGTATGAACCAAATAGAAAGCTTATATATAAAATTCATACATTATCCCATAAACATCTTCTAAGGTATTTCTTCCCGAAATTTAGGGAGTACGGAAAAGTCACAGTTAGCTGACCTTTTGTCCCACCAACCAACTAAGATATTGGCCTAGCTCCAAACATGTGAATTTTTTAATGTCTGTTGAGGAGTAGAATCTCAAGTTGAGATTCAAATTCTTTTTCTGACTATCTGTGTCATAGGTGTCTATGACTGAACCTAGCCTCATTTTCTAATCCCTGGTTATCAGAGCCCTCCAGTGAGCAATTCTTTTCATAATGTAGTTTAGGTGTTTAACAGAGGTCAGTTGTAGCATGTTCTAGAGATGACTCATCTTCTTGACCCTGAAAAGTAGCCCAAAATGAACAGCTTATATAATTATTATTTTATTTTCTAACTTCTAGAGAAATATTTAATGAATCCTAACCTACATATCTACTTGTACACGTATGAAGAAGTACTTGAAGCTTGACAGCAACTACCTCCTCAGCATTCACAGCTAACCTACTGTAGAATTTGCAGACTTCAGTTTCTCTGATGCAGATAAAATAATATGTGTTGAAATAATTGATGTAGCTGCTACTAATAATTTCTAAATGGATTCAAAAAACAGTACTGTATGGTTTTGTACATCATCGAAGATTTCAAGGCAATTTCATGGCAAAATGATTTGACAATAAGCCTCAGATTTATTTTGAAAAGAAAGACAGTTGGCTTTAGAGGAAGGAATCTAGACCACATAAAACTTCTACTTGAATAATTTCTACCGTTATGGTGTCCACATAGAGAAAAATGCTGACATGCTAAGAGAATCTAAAAGGATGTATACAGAAATTATGCACAATATTGAGAAAAGGCCTTATAACAACAATCAAAAATTCAAAATTTTCAACTTACTGAATACTTAAAAAGGTGACTTGATCTGTATATATAATTATCTTCATCATGGAGAAAATACTACTCAACTGTTTGCCACTGGTTGCTGAGGTTCCCTGCTACATTGGCAGTCATTATCTGACAGTGATGAATACTGCCATCCTTTTAACATTCATTGGAAAATTTCAGATGTTAAAAAAAAAAATCCTGGATAAAATTGTAATGGAATAGTGTCATTGCCCTTAGTAGGCTAAGTTACCAAGGTAAATTAGTCAATTAATTTCTTGCAAATCCTTTATTCTAAAATGTATGAAAATGTTAATGGTGTCAATAAATGCCCAATATTTTATACTTTTGCTTCCTGTTACAATCTGCTGTTTTTTAAATTCAAGTAATTTTACTTTATGGTCATAATTCACGTACAATATTTACAATATGTGCAAAAATTTATGGTCCAACACATAAATATATAATTTCTATGACTTATTATACTTTTGCTCTGGAGTCATATATTGTTCCTGAAAACAACAGTAATATATAGCATTTTATGTCATTCTGTTCACTTCTAAATTACCTTTATACAGCGAGAAGTGTTGAAAACCTTATATATCTCATTCCAAGGGACAATTTTCATCTGAAATATGTATGCATCAGTTTTTTAATGGATATGATGACAGTGTATTTTAAATTAATGAATGAATTAAAAAAATATTTTAAAAAACCCACAAAATAACACAAGATCCCCAACAATAGAATTCCCAGAATTTATAAAATTTTACTATGTAGTATTTTAAAAACTAACTTTCTGCACATTTTTGCTTATGTTTGACGCAATATTGTTTTAACATTCTCTTAAACATGAAGACAGTACCAGGAAGACAAAATACTCACATTCTCAGCTAGAAACACTTAAAAAAATTCTGTTGTAGGCTATATTAAATATAATTGTCCTCATCCACTTAAATCAGGGACGTGGCTGAAAAAGAAATTTTTTCAATGGTGTTCCATGTAGGTGAGGAGAGAAAATTGTTATTATGTTCTATTTAGATATGCACACAAAGACACAAGCACAAAACAAAGAACACTATAAGACACTCGATTTTTACATTCCTAAATGTGCATAATTTTAGAAATTAATTTTTTTGTACATAATTTACATGATTTCATCTGACTTAGAATATCCAGTTCCTACACAAAAACGGTGTTTAAAGAGCCAGATTTCTTTTCAGAAGTGACTATGTTTCACTGGTGTTCTAGTTATTGTTTACAAACTCAGAATTAGCTTGAGAAGCTGTTAAAGGGTTTGGGGATCACTGTGAATTAAAAGCAATTCTCTTTCTTAACTCTGCCCAAAAATGTATGTATAAAATAATTTTACAGCAAGACTCTAACTTTTTTACACAAGTACCTAATCATGAGAAGAATATGCTAGTTTGAACATTCTGTGTATCTATACTCATATTACAGTTAGCATGGGACATACTACTCATACTCATTTTTTAATACTAATTAATTTTTTTTTTGCTGCACATCTTTTATATTAAGCTGAGCAAGTTGCTAGGATTGACAACTGCAACTGCAAAGTAAAGACATGTAAGAATTAAACACTCTTACTTTCCTATTTTATAACTTCTGACCACTGGACTATTTTCCTGTGTGATCTCAGACTGTCTTTGACCATACGCAAGGATCAGAATGCCTGTAGGGATACAGAATAAAAGAGAAAGACAGGAAAGGGGAAAGAGGAGGAAAAGTACAAGGAATAGGAAAAGACAGAAAACTGTTACACCTTAAAATAATTGACTGCTAAAAAAACCCAAGACACTTGCAGCGTTTAATTAATTTTATTTGCAATTTATTACACAGGAATCATTGTGTAACAAAACAGAAGGTAAAGGCCACTGCAGATTGAACTCTGAATTATTCTTTTCAAATAAGTCAGAATAATTTAAGAGTAGGTTTTCAGTTGAAAATATAAACAATTCCAGTCTGTTTGCACAAAGGGAATTTGATCATTAATACCAGAATGCCTTTGAGTCATGCTTTCAAAAATTCAAACATCATGTCACTACTATTATTTTCACAACATTCCTGTGGAATGAAATACTTATTTTCCTCATATCTGAGGTGAAGAATACAGAAACAAAGGTGATAAAGGAACTGATTGATATACACAATAACTGACTTAAGAAATTACTATTCAACTTTTAATGGCATTCAGGAGTTTGAGTGAAATTCTGAACTCTTTAGAAACTATACAAAGAGAGCTCAGCATAAATATGCTGACATTTAAAGTTGGAAATGAATTTCCATTAGTCTCCCACATTCACCTAAGTAATAGTATTGAAGTTCAGTTGGGCTAAAATGTTGCTGCTAAATTTGAGTCACAGAAACATCTACTTTCCTTTCTAAAATTGTTACAAGTATTTAATGCTATGTTTATAACAGAACATTATTTTGAAAACATTTTTTAAATCATATAAAAGACCCTGGTGTGTGTGTTCATAATGGAAACTAGAATTACTCTTTATTATGTATGCCAAGAATTCCTAACTTTATAGATGTTTCCTAGAAAAACCAGATGTTTATGAAAGTTTTTTTTTTTCTTTTTTTTCTGGTTGGATGGTTTGATTATTTTATTTTGTTGATTTGCTTTCTTTGTTTTTTTGCCTTTTTTCATTTACCATCAAAGTTTGTCAGGCTTGTGGAATGGCTGGGACTTGAAATCTCTTTGAATGTTCCTCTTGAGATTCATAATTTTTTTTCTCCATTTGCACAGCACAATTTTATGTAGATAAATGAAATCATCACTCAAATGGTTGGACAGGGAGTGAAAGGGGGTTAAAAAATGTGTGGCTTTTCACTGCAAAAATAACAATGACATTGTCCACAAGTCATTTCTTGGTGCTTGATTTTCCAAATGTTTGAGGAGCACAAATACTTAATTTAAAATCATTACAGAAACAAAACAGCTGAAATCAATGCCAAGTCTGTAGAAGATGCATGAAACCATAACTCCCCTCTTTAGGATTCAAACTTTTCAGGTACAGTGTAATCCAAACAGTACAGAACTACACCTGAGCTAGAAAGAGATCCACTAGCACAGGCATACAGTTTCTGAATCCTGTTTGGTACTTACCTTGCCAGTTATCATGCTGTATCTTCCTGCAGATAGTCCTCAAATCCTTGTTATAAATGATGGGTAGAAAATCCCTGTACCCACTCAAAAAACCAAAGCAGAACATCAAAATTAGGAGCACTTAAGCATCCATGTTGAAACACACACACACCCCAAACTCAAACCAAGAATCTCACAAACCTACAAGAGATCAAAACAAGGGAACAAGCAAAGCCTCTGAAAGCCTCACTTTTCTACATTATACTTACTGTAATCCTTTCAGTAGTTCACATTTGAATTCCACAACTGAAATTTGAGATTCTGTCTGCAATAAAAATCTAAAAAACAAAATGAACGAAAAAAAAAAAAGAAATGGATGTTTTCTTAGATCCAATACTTAGCATACATGTAAATATTTCCTTAATCCATGATATTTTAAACACTGAAGCAGACAAAAGTATGCTCATTGAGATAGCTTCCAGGATGTTGATAGCCTAACTCATTGAACCAAAAAATGGTACTTTAGCTGGTATTAGCACTCCATAAGTGGGCATGGATCACTGAAGCAATACTCATTCCATCACAGCTATGTATCCCATTGGAATTTTATTATGTTATTATGCAATGTATCATATATTCACAAAAACAGTGTGTTATAGTTTATAAAGGTAATAATAAAACATGTATTTTAAATAATCTATTTCATGATTGATTGTAACACACTGCTCAGAATTCTTGGCATTTCTCCTCTTTCTTTTCTTTTAATATCTCTGTTACTTTTTTACCCAAAGGACCCAGTCATGTCATATGAACTGATTCTGCACTTGTAGAGTAGTGATAATTTGTTTGGACTTGGCAACAGATTTCATTTGCAAGTCCAAGTTTCAATTGCTTTTAAATTCATGTAAATCTATCTGAAATAAATGGACTATAAAAAGTAAAATGAAATTTGAAGTTGGCTACAAGAACTTTTATCTGGCTGTGGTTGTCGCTGTGGTTAGAGTGGAATTTTCTTATGTAATACATATAAAAAGAATGATTTTTTTTTTTAATAATTATCCCAGACATCCAGGAGAATATAAAAGAAGCAAGAAAAAGTAACTAAGTTATAATTCATACAATGATAGAAATTTTGGGGTTGGAAGGAACCTCTGGAGATTATCCAATCCAAGACCCTACCAAGGTGGTGTCACCTAGATCAGGTGACACAGAAGCACGTCCAGGTCCGTTCTGTATATCTCCAGGATGGAGACTCCACAACCTCCCTGGGCAGCCTGTTCTAGTGCTATGCCATACTCAAATGTAGAGAAGTTCTTTCTCGTGTGGAGACGGAACTTCCGGTGTTCCAATTTATGGTTCTTACTCCTTGTCCTGTGGCTGAACATCGCAAAAAAGGGTCTGCCACCATTCTCTTGGCGTTTGCCTTTGAGATATTTATATTCATTAATGAGATCCCCCTCAGTCTTCTCCAGACTAAATAGGCCCACCCTCACAGTCTCTTCTCATAAGAGAGACGCTATCACAGTCTTTGTAGCCTCTGCTGGGCCCTCTCCTGTGTTATTCTGTGATTCTGTGATTCTTTTCTTGGAGCTGAGTTGCCCAGGACTGGACACAGCACTCCAGATGTGGCCTCACGAGGGCCAAGCAGAGGGGGCCACCAGCTTCCTCAACCTGCTGGCCACAGTCCCCTCAGGCACCTCAGGATAGCACAGCCCTCCTGGCCACAGCAGCTCTGCCAGCTCTTGGTCAGCTTGTCATCCCCCAGTGCTCCCAGGTCCTTCCCAGCAGAGCTGCTCTCCACTAGGTCAGCCCCAGCCTGTGCTGGCTGTTCCTGCCCAGGTGCAGGACCCTGCCCTTGGCCTTGCTGAACCTCACTGGGTCTCTCTCTGCCCAACTCTGCAGCCTGGCAAGGTCCCACTGAATGGCAGCACAGCCTTCAGCTGTGTCAGTTTTGTATCGTCAGCTTTTATAATTGTTTTAGGATATTTTTGTAATCTGAAATTAAAATTGCTATGCTTCCTTGGTATATTTTTGTTTCCTTTTTGTGCCTAAAAAATTAAAAATGAAAAAAAAAAATCAGACCTTTTTAAATTGATAATAATACATACATAATTAAATACATAATTAATTTGCATTTTATCCAACCAGCAATTGCCCTTGTGTCAAATGGAAATTTATTAATTTTCTTTTTTTTCCTGTTTTCTTCAAAAACTTCTTTCTTCCTTTATTCTAAATAAGTATACAAGTTCATATGCATAAATATCTACTGAATATGCATACAGTCATAGAAGTAATATAATTCATAATTTTTCTACAGTGATGAAAAAATATTAAAGGACTATACAAGCCATATAACTCAAGTCTACATAACCTGTATCCTGTACACAAAGAGGTAAATATTTTTCCAGGTTTAACATTTGGCTTTGGACCTACTAGTTCTCCTTCTTAGAATTAGATCCAGACAGAGAAGCAAGTGTATATAGTCTTTTCGTTTTATAATCTTCCTCATAAAAGCTTTTCTTTAATATTTACTACTTTACATTATGTTATACCTATTATTCAGCAGCATACACCCCCTGTCTTACAGTTCTCCTTTTTCATTAAGTCAAAATATTGCATAACACCAGAAGTGAAATATAAACAAGAATTGTAGAAAAGGCAAGGAAGGAAAGGTATTAAAAGTTACCCACTCCAAATAAGGAACCCAGCAAAATTAACCATCTACATGCATAGCAGGATGAATGAATCATGTTAAAACTGCCTTTATGTCTCTTCATGAGGATATGTGAAGCAACTGGAAAGAAAGAGGATTATGATTTTTTTTGGTCAGAATGTAAAACTACATAACATGCATGAAGAGGAATTAGCTTCAGTAGCTTGAATGTAGTTTATTCAAGAACTAAAAATTAGAAAACAATTTTGAAATTTCTTCACCTAGCATTGATGAAAACATGCTAGACAAGCTTTCATTTCATAGTTAGGGATTTGATTTTGTGAAACTCTGATTTTAACCTAAAAGCAACAAATAGAATTTGTCATGTTATAAAAAACAAAGCAAGCAGGCAGGCAGCTATAACTACTGAAGATGGGTCAGCTAAATACTGCGCTTTTATGTAACCTGCCTTTCTAAGCAGAATGAAGAGTTTACTAATTACTATTACTTGTACACAAAAACAAACAAGATACACTTTCAACTTTTTTTTTTTTTGAATATAAAAATCACAAAATCATTTTCAGAAAGAAAAGTCTGTACTTGTTCTCTTGTACATAACTTTCTTGGCTTGGCAGGAAGCCAGATTACAGATATTAAAGGCTTTGTCTTGTGACAGCCAATGCCAACAGGAAAAGACAATTGTACTTTTTCACCTCCTGTATTCAGTGCAAGGTGTGGCCATTTATTCTGTAGCATAATTGCAATACATTGTTTTGTTTGCTCAATATTGCCTTTATTCTACCTCAACAGCACCAAACTTACAAATAGAATATTACCATAATTTTATCTTGCAACCATCTTACAGTTTCTGGAGTCAACACAGTCTTTAGGACAAATAAAAGCCAATTAAATAAAAGTGCACCCAGTTTTGACACACAGGTCAGAGTGACATCTGTACCTGATGGTATGAAAGAAAAGCAGATATGTGACACATTGACATATAATGATTACAAAAACTTAGACTATTTAGTGATAAAATTTTTCCCATGGTGAGTATATATGAGCAGCAAAAAAGATTCTTGAATGGATAAGATTTATAGAACAATGAGGATAAAAGAAAATCAAGCCTATACAGAACAATTGGAAACAAAATAAAATTTCAAAGAAAGAAGAGAAATATCAGAAGGATGATTTTTAAAAAATTACTTTCTAACATTATCAAGAATTCTGTTATCTACAGCTCAAAAACCATGTTGCAAATAAGTATAGGTTGAAAGAAAGTTTAAAAAAAATTGAAAGTATAATTCAGATTTCCGTTACTCAGAGTGAAAAAACCCTCTAAATCTGGTATATCATATGCTGAAATATTTGACAAAATATTAAGATCCAGATTACCCAAATATACAACAAATATTGTTACAAATAAGTAAAAAACAAAGTTCATATGATAAGAAATTTTTAAAACTACATACAATTCAATTAGGAATATGAAGATAGAAGGTGATGTGAAAAAAGACTGCTGAAATAGGAGAGATTATTCTTGAGCACATAATGTCTCAGGACAGTTTTCTCTATTCCCATGATTCTTAAACAAAACCAGGCTTATGGGAAAGGAAAGGTAACACCTCCAGCTCAAGACATTTCAGAGGTGCCATGGACCTTGTCATACTTTGCATCTGTCATGTCTGCACCAAGTATTCTACATCACAGAATTATTCTGTACATCAACAACAAGTCTGACACTTTGAATTTATTGTATGTGAACAGCTTGTCTAATCTATCTGGCTCCAAATGACTACAAACTGGCAGTGAAACCTGGGCCCTATGCCTTCATGCTTTCAGATGCTTCAGCTTTTCTTTAGGAAAGGATTAAAAAAGGTGGATTCTATGTCTCAAATTTCAAAGCAGCTCTTATTGCACAGTAGCCAATAGGCCAGACAGAATAATAAAATCTAGGCTGACCAGAGAAGAAAATGACTGAATGGAAAGTGCAGAATAAAACTTCTGAGACTAACCCGAGAGCCCAGAAAAGAGAATAATTCAACATTCAACTCAAAACTAAGGATGTATAGGTTGCATTAATAATACAACCGGGTTTTTCCCCCTTTAGAGGAAAAAAAAAAGGCAATAATTGATCACTTATTTCAGAAATGTAATAAATATTTATATAATACAATTGCTTCTTCCTGTTCAAATTTCTCACTCAGCCTCACATCTGCTGTGCTATCAACACCAAATGGCACAAAAAATGTTCCTTAAAGTACATTTATATGTAAATATATATCTATCTATCTATCTATCTATATATATCTGCAAAAATGCTTTTTGTTTTCATAAGAGACAATCTTCCCAGGTGAGCTTCCTTTCTCCTGTGCTCCCACTGGTCTTAGCAGAAGAAACAATGACATGTTTTCCCTGAGTAAGAAAAAGTGAGGCTATTGAAAGCCCTGCAACATTTTTCAGAAAAAAATTCATTCCAGAAATTTATAAGCAATGAACTACCTCTCAAATGTTGCATGACTGACCTAAAATCAAATAGTTTCACCAGAGGAAAATGTCCCTTTTCTTTAATTACATTGTATAAAAT
>WBND01000758.1:170077-181343 GCA_013398595.1 Tychaedon coryphoeus | reverse complement strand
AACTAATAAACAAGTACAAGAAATTTGGTTTTAATATAAATGTACCATTTTTTCCCAAGTCAAAATTGGGTGGATGGATAAGTGTGGATTTATTTTTGCCATTGAAAAACTACATATTTAGTAGAAATGTGCAACTTTAATTTCACAAAGTACAGCTAAAATAGACTAAGAACTTGAATTCTGTGGACTACTAGCTCAACTTTCAGTGAGAAATAATGTCCTTTGTCTGTGAAAATTTCATGGTTAGAGAAATATCTGTATACATCTCAGGAGAGGAGAATTGAAGGTCAAGAGGTTAATTCTACTTACCACAACATATATTCTGCAACTGAATTGTAACTCCATGATTTGCAGAACTCTCACTTAACAAAGAAGGCTTAAAGCAGGAAAAAAAACTAATTCTTTTAAATAGCAGTTCAAAACACTAGTGTTTTCCAAAGGAAAGGAAAGCTAATATTTGGAGAAGGTAGTTGCTGTGTTTTCATTTTGTTCTTTGTTGTCTTTATGTTTAGAGGGAGAGGAGAGTGTTTGAAAGCATTTTTTTCAGACAACTCAAAGGAGAAATAATGATGGGGAGGGTGAGCTTTTATCCTTTACAAAGAAAGCCTACAAGAAGCTGCTGCTCAAAAGCATGAACATACAACAAGGTGAAAAGAATACAATCCACTTACATATAAAGAAAACTATGGAAATAACAACTCTCCAACTATAAGTGTCACTGCAAAAAAAAAAAAATAGTGTGGGCATGGGCCATTAAATGTACTATAATCTATTCAGTGAGTTTAATGTAAGAGTCATTATGAATTTAGTGCTTTTTCAATGATTTATAATGCAATGGCATCTAGAAGTCACTCCTGGGGTAGACACACCAATGTCCTATGTTGTTTCTGCATACTGATTAAGCAAAATAGACTCAAATCAGAGAAAAATTTTCTAACTAAACTAAAGAATCTAGAACGTTTTTATGATAATTTTGCAAAAGATAGCAGTCAGACTGCTCTTTTCTATTTCCAAATTAAGAACATGTACAAAACACCCTGCAGATCCCTTTTATTCTTAATCATCTCTCCTATGACTTTGCAAATACCCAAGATAATAGTTATATATTTCATAGAATGGGTTGAATGTAAGATTCAGATCATACGCCTATTGCTGCAGTATATGAAACATTACTTTTCTTATATTTTACACAGATTTAGATTAACAGAGCATAGCACCATTTGCACATCATGCTGTGAAGAAATTCAGAAGCTCCAGCAGGGTCATATATTTGTGCATATATGTGTTTCACACTATGCTTGACAGACACTTAAACAGAGAAGCCTTGTGTAGACCTCCCACCACCAGAACTGATAGCCTAATAACAATATAACTGGGACAACCAAATCCGTTTTCTCTTCTTCCTTGTCATTGACATGTGATGAGATTGAACTTTCCATTTTTATTTTTTTTCAAATTGCCTCTGTCTGTGATCCTTTGTCAAAAATGGGTCTTTCAGGTGATTCAAAGGATCACCAGTGAAGGTATTGGCAAAAGCAAGTTTAATACAAAATTGAAAGTGGCCAAAAGTTGTTGAAAAATCTGTTACTATTGTTCCTTCTTCTACTCAGCAAATTTTTACAGCACACAGAGAAAAATCAGATTAAAATCAACCCAAAATTATCTACATGGAGGCTAGGGATGAAAAAAGGTAAAGATAGGAAAGGGTAACAATAAAAAGGAATAAGGCAGACTCTCCTGTCGATTCACAAGGCGCAGAGTGGACCCCTCTCTAAACTTAGCCCTGGGCTTGACCAGTGGTTTTAGCCAAAGTTTTAAAAGAATTTAAACTTAAGAGCACTTAGTCAATAGCCTTAACAAAAATTCTGTAGAGTTTACTATAAGCATAATAGTAATTCACTTTTAAATCAAATTTACACACTTTAAAAATCTAACAGAGCAACATTCATAATACATTTGCTGTAGCATATTCACATGCACACACAGAGATCCAAAGATCCAAGATGTATATATGCCTGTGAAAATTTTGCTTTACCTTTTTGCAATGGGTGAAGGATTGAGCCTCAAGGAGTGGAGATAGGACAGGCTCCATCATTTGCTTTCAGTGGTGGTCTTGAGGAATAGCAAACTTGAGAGTTCACTGGCTCTGAGAAGTGTCCCAGTAAGAGGGACTTTTCTGGTCACAGCCTGCTGCAGTCCAGGAGAGCTCAAAGAGTCTCATTAAGGACCGCTATTTGTTGGGTCACAAGGGAGTTGGTTCAAGGTGTAATAATTTTCCATCCTGGATGTAATTTTGTTCAATAATTGTTGTGTCAAATGCCTACAGCTAGCAGGGAGCCGACACTTCAGGAATTATGGTAGCTGCATGTCATGGTCATAAACAGGTAAAAGTGAAACTGAGGCAAAAATGTATGTTCTATTGAGCATTGGCTTCTACTGCATTGCACCTGGTAGACTCACACTTGTGAAGAGGCATCATGAAGAAAGGAGAACATACTAGAGAGGAAAATATTTCAATGGGGCACCAGTGAATGGCTGACTGGAAGGTAATGCTTCCCTGTGCCATGATCTTTGCTCTCTCCTGAGCAGACAGCATAATATGGAAGGTCAGTACCTCATACACTAACATCTGGAAAAAATTATCTGCTTTCATATTTAAAACTTCTGTGATTTCCTTACTTTCCTCAATACACTTCATTGTGTTCTCTGTGAAGGTCTGCCACTCATTAGTGTCTGTTGTCTGGCACTCATCCTGTTGAACTTAGCAGATGTGAGGACAGGAGATAGCTTACAGCACTTACCTTCAATAAAACAGACATGTTCTGCCTAGATTTATATTATGGCTTTGGGGCTTTTGTTTTTCCAGTTTCAGTTCTGACTTTGACAAGACAACATGGGGCAAGGTGATCTGAAAATATAACTGAAGAACAGAAAGGTCATCCATAGTTGTGAAAATGTCAAGCAGATAGAGAGGACCTTTATTCCCCCTGTAGTATCTGTCTCTATATTCTGATAATAGAAATAGAAAACCTGTAAAAACTTAGGTATGTCTAATCGTCTTTTTACTACGTAGCTGTGGAAAGAAGTGGTTTCTTTGCACATCTCCATTCCAGTATACATTCGGGTATGAAACCTGCAAAATCCAGAACTATCAGGATACCTGGCCTTGTGAAGAAAAGCAGCTTACATTTCTGTATGGTTTGGCTCAGAATGGTGCCAGATGACACCTGTAAGTTCACTTCCGTGGCTGTAAAACCATGCAAGCCCAGTAATGCCATGACTCTCAGCACCACTGTTATAAAGTTGTCTGGAGTGGAGGCTGGCTGAAAATCCCATTTGTCTCCTTAACAACTAACACTGAACGTTTCAAAAGCTTTGTCTGTGCAGCATGTGGACTTGTTGAGGATAGTGGTCAAAATAAGTCATCCTATGCCTAGTTTGTTTACACTACAGAAAGATTTACACATAAACTCACAAGGAGATAGAGTACACCTGAGCTGTTCTTCCTGAAAGCCTCAGAGATTGTTTAATAAATATATGTAAACATCTCTCCCTCAGTTTTCTGTTTAAGTGAATTTTCGAGATTATATCAAATTTCTTTCTTGCTCTGTACACATGCCACAAGAAAAAAAAAATTCTCTGACTGCCAAATGAAGATGCTTGCCTTTAAAACAGGAGACATAAAAGTACAAAATTATACTTCTATCATGTATTTATTTTTCTAAATCTTTACCAGTATAGAATGCAATGTTTCGTCTCTTTCTAGCTCTTCTGATACATTTAGTGCCGTACTAACCCACACATCACTGACTTCTCTAATATAAAGGTCATTTGGAAGCTAAATTACAAAATGCATTCCGCTCAGTATTTTGCTAAATGTCATGTGGCCATCATCACAATCTGTAACTTAAAAGACAATGGAGAACATTTTTTCTCTTTGCTCCTGAGAATATTCACTCAAGCAAGTGATCATCTGATTTAATTGGAAGGATGGATATGTCACAAAACGTTGTCTAGAAAGAGTTAAAGGATTCTAGCAGGTCAGTGAAAATGTCATTGACATTAATGACTGTGACAGATTAAAGGCCTTTGAGTGCGTGCTCATGTGAGATCAAACACCTGTTTTGTCTGACTGGTACTAGATCAACAAAATATCTGCTGACTACGGGATCACAGAGGGGAATAATTTCTTTTCCTTTCCATTGTGTACTATTCAGTACAATATATTTTGAAAAATGTCTGTGACACTCCCTGTAATCATTTCTTTGTGTATTTATCCAGATCTCAGCTGAGAGGTGTATGACAGCATCTATTGCTTATTGTTTAACTTTTATTTCATTTTGCTGTGGACACATAACTGCATTCCCAGCACACTTCCAGTATAACACTATACACCTATACACTGGTATAGAGCTGGAAATACTTTCATTTCTAAAAAAGAATGCTCGGAAAAAAATTGTTTAATGAGTATGGTGACTTTTTCACATGATTCATTACTCTAAAACAAGTGTTCCAGAAACAAAGACAGATCAGGCTTTTGTTAATTAATTCCCCTGCCCTTGAAATAGCTATTTTCTGAGCTCATCAATAAGGTTATCTTATCTTTACTAAGGTCTCTCTCTGACCAGTTGTTGAAAATACAGCTATTTGTAACTTTCTGCCAGACAAGGAGCACAGTGCAGAGATCATTTGTCTGACAAAAAAAAAAAAAAAACAAACAAAAAAACCCACAAAACAAACAAGCAAACAAACAAAAAAAACCCCATGCTGACCTGACCATGTACCTTAAAGCATCATCATACGAATATACCAATGACATGTCTTCCATTTTCTTAGGTTTCCACAAGTTCAGGTGATGAGCTCTGACTTACAGGAATCTGTTCGATAAACATCCTCTTGTAACAAAGCTGTTTTTTTTACTGTTTCTTGAAGGTTCCATGGTTCTAAATTTCTTTAGTGTTTTAACATTTCCTAATTATTCTACTTTAAAATCTTCAAGTGGTTTACCTTGAAATAACTTGAAGTATTTCCTGCATCCTTTTGAAAATCTCCTAGTTCTTTTTAACCTCTGATATTTAGATCTAGTTCTGCTTTCCTACATCTTGTCAGTCTACTGATCTACCCAGACCCCACTGCTTTACACAGCATAACCCACCACAGGTATGGACTGCCCCTAGGATTAACCAATCAACCCCAATGGTTTAGTTATCAATCCCCAGAGGAAATAACTTTTAAATACATTCTTTTACTCATTTCAGTAACAAGAGATATCACAATGAAAGAAGCTTGCAGAGCAAAGTAGTAGAATAAGCAGTGGAATGTGACCAATGGGTAGAGATCTGTATTTATTGCGACGTATGTTTGCAAACTATAAACTACAAAAGTAGGAAGGAATATAGAATTCTGTTCTTCTTAGTAGGTAGAATGACCATCATGTTAGCATTTCTTGGCTCCAGATTTATTTCTGAGGAAAAAAATAAGGCAATTTATAGGGCTAAGGGGAAAAAATATTGAATAAAGTAAAATAATTAATGTACACAAAGAGTATATAACCACAAAATCATAGAATCATAGAATGATCTAGATTGGAAAGGACCTATTAAGGCCATCTAATCTAAATATCCTGAAATAAGCAGGGACATCTTCAAACAGATCAGATTGCTTAGGGTTGTGTCCATGACTTGGAAATGTTTTCAGGGATGGAACACCTACCACCTTTCTGAAACAGAAACCTGTTCCAGTGCTTCACTACCCTCATAGTCAAAAAGGTTTATCTTATACCTAGTTTGAGAAAATTTTACCAAATCTGCAGCTGCAGCTATATAATGTATTTGAAAGGCTTTTGACTCTTCAATAATATCAGGGTTTAAGCCCAGCTGGTAATAAACAACACACAGCTGTTCACTCAACACTGCCTCTCCAACCTCTTACCACAGTGGAATGGGGAGGAGAATCAAAAATAAAACTTGTAGGTTGAGATAAGGGCACTTTAATAATGGGAAACAGTAAACTAATATGTAATACAGTAAATTATTATTTTTGTTATTGTTATTATTATTAATGATAATAATAATAATAAAAAGTGGATAAGGAAAAAAAAAAACAAACAAGTGATGCAGTGACTTGCTGACCAATGCCAGACCACATTCCTAAACCTAAATTGCCCAGCCTTCTGTGAAACTCTCCCAGTACATATATTTGGGATAACATACTATGGTGTGGAATATCTTTTTTGCAAATTCATCTCACCCTTCCCAGCAATGCTGTCTCTGGTTTTTCTTAGATGTGTCCTATCACTGGTAGTGCATGAGCACAGCCAAAAAGATGCCCTTAACTCAGGATAAATACAACTTAGCAGAAACCAAAATCAACATTAATATTATCAACATTATTTTCATTCTGAATCCAGAAAGAAACCAGTGTGCCAGCTATAGAAATGAAATTAACTCTATCCCAGGTGAAACCAGAAAAAGTAATGAAGCCTGAAGCCCCGTTTCTGAAGTAGCAGTAGGTTATGATGCATTTAATGAGTTTCTGTTGGAACCTTTGCTGGTTTAAACATTGTGAGAAACAATCTCCTCATGGATAATGTAAATCCGCTTATTTAAATCATGGTACTTGACACAAAATCACCTATTTATCCAAGATATCATTGCAAGATTTTCATTCATGTTTCTTGATATAGGTAAAATTAAAAAATTGAGGTACATCCATTCCAATGAGTACAAAAGTTTGGTAATGTTTTTAGATTTTCTTTATTCATCTGAGTAAATTGTTTATATAATACAAGTGAATATAGAGTATTAAACTAGCAGCAGAAATCATCCTTTCCCACAAACATAAAGATATTTTTCTGTATACAATATTATGCAAAGTCTCTCACTCCCTTCTTTGTGGAATTTCCTTTTTGTTTTTTGGCAAGTTTGGATATGGTACCTAGGGGTACCATCCACACAAGCTCAGAGTTTCAAAAATTCCCTTTCTTTCTTTCTTCTATGATACTCAAAAAAATAACTGAATACATCCTGCACATATTCTGATAAATTCCTGACTTCAGTGCTGGATCTCAGAATGCCAGAAGAATACACACCATTACTCAACTTAGGAAGAAGGAAAAGACAAAATATTTCCTGAAGCTATTATTGGTTAGCTCATTAACTGAAGTCAAGCTACAGGAAAAGAGTATGTATGCTCACACTATTTAATATCCCTTTGCATTCCACTGCCCTCTAATTGTTTCTAGGAAAGCATGAAAATAAGGTATTCTGAAGGTGAATGAATAATTGGAAGTATGAATAAAGTGACTGGTGAGCGGTATGGCATCACAGCATGAAACCTACCCAAACAGGCTGCTTATGTAAGTGAGACCTTCACCACATCTTCCTGGATGGAAACCAGAGCTTGTTGTGTAATTGTTTCCAAACTCCCACTAATATCCCTTATTTGGGGCAGAAAATCAGAACACATTAGAAAATCCTTTAGTAACTGGTGAATGACCAAAGAGATAGATCCACTGCTGCATGCTAAGTAAGGTCTTCAAGGTTTAAGCTCTCTAATTTAGAAAACAATAAGTAATTAAACAATAGTTACCTTCTCAGCTGAACATGCTTGTCAGATAGTATAGTATAAAAAGCTGAGAAGAGAAGGAACTGCTATATGCAGAAACTGGAATGACAGTGGGGACAAGGACACATCTACCAGATAAATGAGTATCCTACTAGGCTGACTCAATAGTGCTGATTGGAACTGGACTAGAGGAACAGGGGTGATTCCATACTTGAAAATAATTTATTTTCAGTATTTTCTGAGAATGGAGGAAAATATGCTAGATGCTACTTTTAAAAAAGATGTGTTTAATTAATATATATTTTCATGAAGATATACCTGATTTTTTCATTCTAGATTTTAGCATGCTAAACAGTTTTAATTGATGAATTGCCAGTCCATCAATATGTCTATTCTTGTTTCCTTACAATCTCACAGGTTTGGAACATTTTAAGGAAAGACATTTCACCTTTTCTTTGCTATTCTAGTAGAGCAAATTGACTTCCTGTTTCTCTATTTTTATTTACTGATTTCCTTCTGAAATTTAGGGACAGGATTCTGGATGAGAAAAGTAAAGTAAACATTGAACTTGAGGATGTGGAACTATGAAGTCATGAGAGGACCACAATGGAATGAATGTGGAAATGGGAAAATGGTCAGCAGAATGAAGAATTCACATAGATAAAACAAAACAAAACAAAAACAAAACAAAACAAACACACAAAAAGAAAAAACCGCAAAAAACAAAACAAAACACACACACACACACACAAAAAATAGCAACAAGAGAAAAAGGAAAAACAGATCAATAAAATTCAAACCTATTTGGAAGAGTAAGTGTTGTGAAAGTGGGCTCTTTTTCCAATATTTTTCTTCCTCTTGGAAGACTGACTAGAAACTAATAGCTAAAGATTTAGACTCATCAGTGGATAGGGAATAGGGAGGGTTGTGTTTTCATATATGTGTGAATATTTCAATGTAAAAAGTGATTTTCATAAAAGTCGCAAGAAAAACCTCTTTATTCCTATAAATATATAGAAATTTATCCCTTTAACTATTTATAATCAAGAATCAGAGCTTTCTCTTAGGGTTTAATATAAGCCTCACAAATGTTCACATGAAGACTAAGTGTTGTCCTTAAGTATGCAAGCCCTGGAAATTAGGTTCTATTGCCTTGGGAGATTTCTTTTGCACTAAATATAATCTGTATCTTTTTCATTAAAAAGAGAAGTCATAAAAGCAAGTGACACTGCAAAGCAATGGATCACTCCATAGCTTGTAAGGTTTGACAGTTAGCAATGATTAAATATTTTTGTCAGTGCAAGAAACTATCATCTTTAAATCTCCAAACAATACAACAATATTTGGAACTTATGTTATGTGGTTTGTATGTAAAGGAGTGGAATTCCAGAAATTGTTTACATTAATATGCAGTGCTATATCTTTTGCCTGACAAATACTCAAATTGAGCTAGAATATGCATGTTGAGAAAGGATATAAGAATTTACTTTGCAAGCTTGCCTTTTACAGGATAATGCTTTACACTGGGCCACTCTCTAGTGACATTTAAAATTACAAGATTTCACTTACCTGTTACTGCATTTAGGAACATTTTTGAAAAGGAAACAAGAATTTGAAACTATTATCATTTAATAGTTATGTGTCATAGAAGGTGAAATTTAACTGGGAAGCAAAATAGAACTCTTAATTTGCCAAGAATATAATATCCTCTTCAGATTTGTGAATTTAAAAAAAAAATTCATGGTAAAGAAAACTATTTCTCTACAGCATTAATTTTTATTCCTAGGGATATACGAGTTATAATCATCATTTTCTAAGTTGTAGCATGAAGTTTTCCCATGTAAACTTAAATGTAGATATTTTCCCTCAATGTGACATAGAGATATTATAACTTTAAGCGTATAGGTGGAGTGATATCCTTCCCCATTTGCATCTCATTTTTTCTGCAGTCAAGAATTACTTATGGTTATAATATAGTTATTACCATAAAGACAATAACTGAGCCTTCTTCCTGATGCTTTTTACACCATCACATCACCTACTTCTTAGTATTCACCTGTTCTTTCATACACTTGTGGAAGTAAGATTATGAATGAAAAATTATTGGAGATTATACAGTGCTTACACAAAAGAATTACATTCTGTGTAAAGCTACTGTCTGTGCCCAAAAGACAACTAGTTATTAAGCATCTGGATGTTTTTCTACTGTTAATATAGATTTCAACTCACCAGTATCTTCTTATTCACCAAAACATTTAGACATCTGCTTAATTAACTTAACTGAAATTTAATAAGATTTAAGCAGAGATTTGAATAATTTTTAAAATTAAAGCTTCAGAAATACATGTTTATAGACAGGGCCAACTAAATTGAATGTTTTTTTTCTATTTGTATGCCTGATGCAATCAATCTTGTAGTGATCAATTAGGCAAACTGCACTCCACAGTGATCTTAATCTTATATATTGCCTTTTGATCTATCTGCAGGAGGATGATAATAATAAAGATATTAAGTAGCGCTGTGGATAAACCAGCATCATTTGGAAAAGTTAAATTAATTTTTAAAATATATCTAAATGAGATACAGAAAATAATTGCTTCTTAAAATCACATATTAAATTCTTCTACAATGATGTTTATTTAATAAAATATAAGAAAATAATGAAAGTACATTAAGCAACTTGCTACAACTTTTAATAAAATACATTTGTTGAGCTTATATAGCAGTAGTGTTCACAGGCTGAACACCACCTAATCTACTGGGTTGTGATTTTTCTCATTTAAAGTAAATGATAAAACTGATTGATTTTATCAAAGCTGAGAAAAGCTTTTAATTGTATTAATTTTTTAACCTCACCTGAGGGTTTAAAGACAAACACATGTTATGATCATTTATCGGGCCTGTGATTTGCTCACTTTTTAGAGCATGGTGTTGATAACATGAAGGCTGTGACCTTGATCCTTCTATGGGCCTTCACTTATGAGCTCAACTCCTTGATCCTTGTGCGTCCCTTCCAACTCAGAATATTCGGTCATTTGCTGGGATTTATTTTGCAGAGCAAGGAAACAACAAAATATTTTCTTAATTTCACATTTACTGACATCCTCCAGTAATTCTGTTTGTATTTCATGATTTCATTTTTTTTTTCTGTTCAGCAAACTTACCACTCTCCTTCTTCTGTCATGCTAAAACCTGTCTGCAAATATTGGTTTGATATTTAATATCATACTTCCCTGAGGCTTCTTAAAATTTCTGCTTAACCCAGTGATGTCAATCAGTGAGCTGCTGCCTATCTTGCGTTAGTAACCCCGTAGTGTTTAGGAAGTGTGAGCATAAGGAGGATCAGAATATCATGACAGACAAAAGCAACCCAATCCCCCAGCACCCACTACTGTCTGTGACATAGCGTTGAGCAAGGCTTAATTGATGTTTCAGTGATTACTGTGAAGATTCTTTGAAGCATCCATCCTCTAATAATAAAAAGTATGCATTCCTCTGATAATAAAAACAAAGGTTTCTATCACAGGAACAGATCAAAAGAACATAAAACCACTAGGCCAGATTTGCTGGTGGATATACAAATTTTCTTCTTCTTTTATTTATTTTTATTTGTTTATTTTTTTTTAAATATTGTACAGCAACCAACTCAGCGAACAGCATTTTGATAACCAAGACATTGTCCACATTTTATGATTACCAT
>WBND01000758.1:128779-170062 GCA_013398595.1 Tychaedon coryphoeus | reverse complement strand
AAATTTTCTTCTTCTTTTATTTATTTTTATTTGTTTTTTTTTTTTTTTTTAATATTGTACAGCAACCAACTCAGTGAACAGCATTTTGATAACCAAGACATTGTCCACATTTTATGATTACCATGATTGTGGCTGCAGGATATCAGGAAGACTTTGTGAAGGCCAGTAGAGTTGTTGTTTTGGAGGCACTGCAGGGAAGTATTTTAGATTCTGATAAGAACAAATAATTTTAGCATTTTTTCCCCCATCCTCATCTTTCTATTAGTCTTCATGATCCAAGAGACTTTTATTAGAAATTGAAGACAGTTCTTGATTCAGTAGGCTTTACAGTTACAAAGTTACAGTAGTTATTAGTAAGTATGTATGTGTATCCTTGAATATTTTGGGGGGGTTGTGGAGGCTGAAGGAATTGGGGAAGACCATTATATACATGACAAAAAATAGCCCTTTTTTTCATTTAACAGCTAGAGAAGAAAATTAATTTTTCAACTGGCAATTGAAGTCACTGGCAAAACTCACATTAATTGCCATGGTGCATAAGTATGACATGTAATATAAATAAGGTTTGTTAGTTAATTATGTGGCCATTTTCTTACCAGAAATTTACAGATAAAAGAGAAAAATCATCATAGTCTTGTGTGGATTACAAGAATTAAGTAGTTATTAGTTCCATTATATTGATTCGATCTACTGTACCTAGATTAAACTTTGCCTGCTAGCTGTATTCTAGCTTTGTTTTCCATAAATGAATTGTCATTTTTTAAGAAAAGTTTAATATCTCCACAGGTATTTTCCATAAGAATCCAAAATCCATCTAAAAATTAGTTGTAATGAAAGAGGAAACAACTCCCTTCTAACTTTCCATTTCTGTGGGGAAGATGTAATGCAATATTCAAATTTTAGCTGAGACCTGCCAACAGTGAAGCAGACTGAAAAATGGTAAAAGTAAATTCACACAGAACCCAGGACTGGGGAGGTGGAAAGCATTACCTTGAACACTATGCTGTTGTCAGTACGAGTAACTAGCATACTAAAAGCTTATTATTAGAAGAAATAATGAAAAAGCTTTCCCCTTTAATTTATTCCACGTTATTTATGATTTTAAAACTTCTTTCTTATTAATTTTCAGCTGTTTGCTTTTCAGGCTGAATAGTACTACATTTTTTTGGTTGTATATTTGAGTACTTCCTCTTTTCCTATGGCTTGGAGAAAATATCTTCTGGGGGATCAGGAGAATAGAAGGTGTTCAGGATGCTGGCATCTCATAGATTTCTAATAGGGACAAGTTTATAAGGACGTTATATTCTTCTGTATGGTGTTGCTAAACGTGTTTTCTTTACCTCTACAGAGCACTGAAATTAAACTTTCAACAAAATATATAATAAGGGCGTAGCCAAAGCCTACCCTGAACTGAATAATTCCATCACTTCTGCTTGACTTTTCTTCATTTTCAGGAAAGAAAACATATAATTGTACTAGAATATAAGAGAAATAAATTGTACAAATACTGAAGCTAACTTTTCTAAGTTATACTACTGATACAGAATATACTCCTGAATTCTTAAATTTCTATGTGAAACCAAATAATTTTTTAACATATTGGTCAACATATAAGGCTTAGAAAAGAAAATGTATTATCTGAATCCTTATAGAAAATCCATCCAGGATTCAGCATATTTTGAAATAATCATGGCAAACAGCATTACAGAAGAAAGCTTATATGGGTGTTGAACTGCATGTGAAAATTCCTGTAGATATTTATATACATGAACTCAATATCATTCTGCAGAATTACAATAAGATGGTAAACAAATTTATTTTAAGTCTCTGTGAGCAGAAACACCAATATGCTTTGGTTACTTCATGTCAAGCAAGCACAAATTTATTAAAGGAATGTTAAATGCTCATTCAGCTTAAGTCTATGGATAATTTGTGTCTTCAGAGTGACAATAAGACACTAGAACTTATGGCTAATTTATATACAATTATTCAGCACAGAATAGTCTCCTTCTTTACATACCTAAGCCATCCTAGTGATCTCCAAAGATGCAATTTTGCTCATTAATATTTTATATAGTGTGTCCAGAAATCCTAGTGGCAATATTAGTTTTTGAGTTCTATCCCCCAATTGAGGCTACAATATTATAAATTCCATAGTAGCAGCTCACAGGGAGAACAACTTGGCATTTAAATACAATGTTCATTCATTAATACATGGATATTACAAGGCAACTAGAAGCCATTCAAATCCAACAAGAAAGAGTTTCTATGTAAGCAATGTTTCTGTGAATAATTGCCTAGACATAAGAGGTAACATAGAAAATTTGTGGGTTTATATGACAAGAAAGCATATCATAAGAATAGGATAAGAATCCATTACCCAAAGAGTCTTAGTTTTGAGTTTTCTTGTGATTCCAAGTATAATGAAATATTAATAATGAAAATACTTATTTTTTTAAATGGGTTTGCGGGTCGTTATTTGGTAGCACACTACTTCATTTTAAATTTGCATATTCAGAGCAAAGAAATATGACTTTAAATTTAGTGTTTTAGTGTTGAATTCCCTGTAAAAAGCAAGACATATACTATAATATGAAGATCATCTGAGGAGAATGTTAGTACAGTGGAAGAAATATTGAGGGTTTTGCTTGAGTGTTTTGAGAAGAAACTCTAACATAGTGATAACTTCCCTAAGTGCAACCTCACTTATTCCACATACATTATTTTAGACGTATTAAAAATATATTCTTTCCTTCCACAGTGGTTCTTTCAAACGGTGAAGGCAAAGAGTAGGAAGTCGGAGGAGTTCTTTTCTGAACCCCAGACTACAAGCTATAAAATAGATCATGTACTTTCCAGATTGGGTCATGTCAGAAGTTTTTTTGCTGAATAGGTTTTCTGATTACGCCTGATTATGAATGGCTGTATATTTTAATTCTTTCAGCTATCTATGACAAAAAGGACAAACAATGGATTTATAGTAATCTTACTTCCTCATGTGGAATGAAAAATTTATGGGTTTGCCTAAAATTGATAAAAGTTTACATAAATATGTCAAATTTATTTACCTCACTTTAGATTTTATCTTCTTTTATGGTAACAGCTTCAGAGAAAGGTATTGTTTTGTGTAGCAAGAGCAATATTTATTGTAGTTGTACTGTATTGCAGGTGTACTAGAGAAAATATAGTCTTGTTGCACACCAGGTGATCAAAACACACAAACCTTCTTTGGAAAACTTAAAAATGAAATCTTTAATCACATGATCCTTTTTGCACTGATGGGTTTTACATTGCTTATCAGTACTTGTTCTCTGTTGAATACATGTGCAAGTGCAAAGTACATATTCATTAGCATTCTGCCATATGTCCCATGGACAACTATCCAGGCATGAATTCTGCATATAGATTCCTTCAGTTTTCCCTAATTAGAAAGAATCATTCATGACCATCTGTCAGCCCCTGTACCCAAGTCCTAGGTACATCCAAGGACTTGGATGCCTATAAAGTCAAATTCAATCAGCAATTACTCATCCTGCCATGCCAATAAACCTAATAATACCCAAGGTAAATTAACACGGTGTGTTGCCTCTGTTTCTGACTCATGGCTAAGAAGATGTTTTAGACTCAGGGGGTCTAACTCTTCCTGAGTGGCCTGTGAGGAGCACTGAATTAAAAGTTTAATGTAGTCTTTTTTGTTTAAAAATCTTTACTGTGGGACAATAGATACAATAAAAGACATCTAATTTTTCCCCTCCAGAGAGGGAAAACATCATACATTTTAATGCATAAAAGGAAGTTTTCAGCTCAGGGGAAGAGGTTGTTTGTTTGTTTAAAATGAAGTAATTGTGACCTTTTATTAACTCCTAGAATCAAGTTTATAGTCCCACCATTCAATTAAAGCTATGGAGATGTTTTACATCTTTTCTTATAGTTATAAATTTCTTCATAATAATCTTCATGATTGTCCTGGGATCAATACCACAACTAGAAAGTCATGAAAAATATCCCTTTGAAGGTAGGTGAGATTATTCTAATTTTTTTGGTCTAAATTAGAGTACATCTGTTTAAATCTCTGCTCTCATTTTTGAGTATTTTTATCTGAGTTTTTTTACTTGAATAATTTTGAGGGGTAAATTCTCAGCCAATACAGATAAATAGAGTTAATTTAATTTATTTGGTGTCTTTCTTTACCTTAGCATCAGGGGTTTTTTTTCCACTGCTTTACCTGAAAATTTCTCCAATCAAAACTAGGGGGGATTTCTATATATGTGTATAAAGGAATTTCAAGTTTTTGTTCTATCTTAAAAAAAATTATATCAATTTCCTTATAGAACAGCAGCAGATGTGTAGATTTGAGGAAGAAATACAAAAATAATTAATGTACAAGGAATGTACATTTGATCTCTTGTAACCCATTATTTGAGTTGCAGGTTATAGGAAGTGCTATAACAGGAACACACAGATGAGTGGAGGATGAGCCTCACGAGGAACATGCAAATGCAGCACTGACACATCATGGGTTGGCTTTGGCGCTCAGACTGTGCAAACACCCTGTGTTTCCCACCCTGAGAAATTATCAGAAAGGATAAAACTGAAATCATAGACTAAAGGACCTCAATGAGTATTTTATAGACACTTTACAGGAATGACTCATAGACTAACCAAATTATATCAGAGTATGTATCAAAAGATGGTAAGTAAAGAAATATCTGATGAGAGTGCATTGGACATGGGATCCATGGTATGGACCGATCAATGTAGGTTGTATTGGCTTTGGCTGGGGAATTTTTTTTGCACTGTAGCTCATACGATGTTAGGTTTTTGATCTGTGACCAAGCCAGAGTTAACACACCGCTGTTTTAGCTGTTGCTGAACAATGCTTACATAGTGTCAAGCAAGGTTTTTGTTTTTCTCACTTCATCCCATAAGCAGACTCTGGGGGTACACAAGAACGTGGAGTGACACAACTGGGATGGCTGACCCCATCTGACCAGAAGGTCAGTCCATACCACACAGCATCAAGCTCAGAATGAAAGCTCAGAGAAAGAAGGAGAAAGAGGTACCATGTAGGGTTAAGATATTTGTCTTCCCAAGTAACCACCAAACATGATGGAGCCTTGTTTTCCTGGAAATAGCTAAGCATCTGCCTGCTGGTGGGAAGGAGTGAATTTTTTTTTTTAGTTATTTACTTTCATGCACACTTTTTTATTTACTTATTAAATTGTCTTTATCTGAACCCAAGATGTTTTCTCACTTTTACCCTCGCCATTCTCTTCCCTATCCCACTTGTGGGGGAATAGGTGTGAAGCTATGTGGGGCTGAGCTGCCTAGAAGTGTCAAACCACAACAAAATTTTATCAGCTAATTATGTGAAAAAAACCAACATTTTGAAACACTTACTAAATACAAAGAACTGGAAATGAAATGTTAGTCCAAGATGGAGCAGGACCAAGTCATGTTACAAGTAGTTGACCACACTGGTTAGTTTCTCAGGTCTTAAAGCATACTTGCACATTTCACTTTCACAAAAGTTTCTAGGTTTCTGTGGTTTGGGATTTTTTTTTTTTGTTTGCATTATGTCCTTTTAAATTAATCATTATATTTAAAATACACCAGGAGTCAAAATAGTAATAGGAAATGTAACAATTGCTGAATCCCAGAAGAATTTTCAAATTATGCATCAATTAAGGAAAGCCACCTCTTTTTATACCTGCAAAACTGGCACTTGATTAGATATGTTCTGCTTTGCTAAGCTCAATACTCTTTTTTTTCTATTCCAATAAAGTAGTCTACATATTATAAGAGAGAATCAACAGCAGAGTTTGAATTAAGAGCCTGAAGAGAACAATTTATATGAATTGAGGCAAATGGCACAGATGCTTACAGACAGTGCATATTGTTGACAGTGCTCATCTCAAACCAACATCCCAAAATAAACAGAGGTTGTCTTACAGTCAAAGCAGGAAATATGGGACTGGTAAGAAATATGAGACAGAAGATTTTGCTGCTTGGAGGCTGCAAGCTGAGAACTTCTTATGGTTAGAGACATTTTTGACAATTTGACCTTGCCTCTAGGTCCCAAAATTCTCCTGTGTCACATATGCCATTCTTTGCTCTTACCATCCAGCTTCAGTAGTGCCACTATTCAGCTGCTGTGCTCATCTTTTTGCATTATGCTTCTCTTAAAAGATGTGATTATACAACACTTGCTGATAAGCAAGCTGAGCTTTCTCTTCACAGATTACTCTTTCTTACTGGAACAGTTTACCATTATCCTAAAAATTTCACAGTTTTTAATTTAGCTGCAAAGATATCCATGAGAAAAAAAATCAAATGTAATGTTTTTGTTAATAAGTCTTTTTACCAGGACAAAAGGCACTAATTAATACAATTTTCCACTGAAAAAAAATCTTACTTTTTTAGAGGAGGGAATGGATTTCTCAGTGATTCTATGCATCTGTGGATAAAACAGAGAATAGCAGAATTTGGAGGAGGTCCAATCTGGGCAATAGAGTAACGCTTGGTCTGTTAAAGCACTTTCTTCTTATTCATTGTTGATTTTATGGAAATTTAAAAGTCTGAATCCAGTTGTGGCATTTTGCTGCTCCTGATATCTATTCAGTACTTTGCAGATAAATTAATAACCCTCTTGAAGTGAAGTATCATTTCTCCTTTTTCATAAACCTTGAAAGTAGTTAAATTATTTGCTGGAATTCAAGTTAAATCTGTGTACATCTAATCCACTGAATAAGGTCAAATTTCTGAGGGCATTTA
Organism: Tychaedon coryphoeus; assembly: GCA_013398595.1. NCBI lineage: Eukaryota > Metazoa > Chordata > Aves > Passeriformes > Muscicapidae > Tychaedon > Tychaedon coryphoeus. Next base: position 163,288 of record WBND01000758.1, on the reverse strand, counting down.
GGCACCCAGATTCTGTGGTAACAGTGGGCATTACATGCCAAAGCTTTTTTATAACTCTCCTTCAAAATAAAACTGAAGAATTAAGGAATAAACTTAAAAGATATGAAAGACAGTTACTGGAACATCTGCTGGATCTCAAAGGTATAATTGTGACACATGCCACATGTCACCTTCAGTGACTATGTCCCACCAGCATTGAAAATTAAGAGAACTGGAAGGTATCCATATGTCAGCCAGAAGACAACAGTCTTGGTCAATAATAAACATATACTCTGATTTTATCCACTTAGAGAAACAATTTTTACACTTTTTATAAGATATTATAAACTATATTTCGTATTTCATAATTTATTTTATGCTGTTAATGAAAGATTACATTACCAAGTCCTCCAAGAGCATGTATTTGTAAAGATGCAAAATAATAGTGCCTGAATTAGGATAATCTTAAAAAAACTTCAAGGAGAAAAAAATAGATTCATCAATACTTTGACAACTTCTAGACTATTTTCAAAGATAACAGTTTCTTTGTAAGTCTAAACTACTAAGAAGGCAGGGAGAGCTGTGCTCTATATGAAAAGTGACTCTGGGTGTGTATTATGAGCAACTATGACACAGATACATGTAGAAAGATGGTCAATAGAAGAACTAAATTCCACTAATTCCAAAGACAGACAGCACATTGTAAAATCCTCTCTTCAGATACACAAGCTAGATATTTTATAATGAAAATTAAAACTAAGTATATGGAGAAAAACAAATCTGATTTACCTTAAGAAATTAGTAAAAACAACTTTTCTCCTATTTTCTTTGAATGAAGCATTGCAGTGCTGTGCAAACATACTTCAAAGGTATTTAGAGCTTTTTCAGCTTCTTGACACTGAATTTTGTGCTGTTGTCAGTGATTAGACCCTTTGTTATCAAATATTTTCTTTTTGGAACCATATATGCTACAATCTTTTCTAAGATGGCCTTTAGACAAACGTAGCTAATTTTCATAAGCCTCAGGCTTTCATTTTTTTTGCCAGCTCTGAACTAGAGTGCTCCTGATACTCCAAGGACAACGTTATTTTTTTTCAAACTATTTAGTATATACTTTATTTTCATAGTGGAATGGATATTTCCACAAGAAATATTTGTATTCTACATAAAGAATTTATATTCTATAGATTCATAATTCGAAAGAAACTATGTACTATTTATATGGGTATTTTTCAGTGCTATTGTCTAAAACCTGCTCTAGATCCCTAATGTGAAAAATGGATCAAAACTTTATTTAAGCCAGTTCGAACAATATAATCAGCTTCACTGGACTTTAATTTGTTCCTTTTATACTTTGTTTCAAGTCAATAAACTAGGAGTATTTAATGTCTTCTAAATACATGCAGTTCTGGATCTGCCATGAGTCAACAGCAGTATATATATACAAACACATTTGTAAGTATTTCAGGGATATTAAAGGTAGGAATAACCACCAATTGCACAAGATTGTTATAATTATCATTACCATATATAATCAATTTAAAGAAAGATTCTGTAGAAAAGGAAAAACAAACCTACATAGCTAGTTACTAGCATAGCATCCTCATATATTTTTTAAAGAATCTGTGTAATTTGTCTTACTACTATATATGTGGGATTAAAAAGACAAGAAAAAGAATTATACATTAATGTCAAATTTTTCCTTAAAGAGCATCAGATATTTGATATTTTCCTCTACCAATAAGCACTCTCTTAATAAACATCTATTACTAATGACTTTTTCTTAACATTATCATTAACTGACATGTTTAAACAGTAATTATCCTGGTTAGGAAACCTGCACTATGGGATTGTGTCTTCTTATTCATTTTTTATTACAGTTCAATTTTGAAGCACATGACTCTTTTGGTTCATTCAATCTGTGCAGTGATACTATTTTCAGAAACTACAGGTATTAATTAATTCATGTTCCCCCTGGACATAGTAGCTAACAAGTCTTGCTTATTTTGATGCAGCTAATAAAAACTGATTTGATGATAACATAGTTTATTGTGTTCCAAGTGAAACTAAGTCATTTGTTGGACAGTTTGTGAATAAAAACAACACCTCAACAATACCATCTGGATTCTCATAATTAAGTATAACCTTCAAACAATTCTATTATTTTCAATGCAAAATTATCCTGCAAATCTTAGGTAGATATCTTAAAATACTGAATTCCTTGTTTTATATTTTTTGTACCTAATTCTTAATATTAGAATTCTTGCATCTCAGTGTTCCGTGATTTTAAGTTTCTCATTACAACTATTTTTTGAGATTTCGGCCTAAATTTAACGGCTTTGTTTTAAAAATAATGTAAACCAAAAAGCTTTCCAGGTAGGGTAGAGGAAGAAAAAAAAAATGTTAGAAATACGAGAACAAAAATAACATTGACAAAATTCCACCATATATTTTTTATAATCATTTGAGAAAAGACAGAATGGAGGAGATTGAAGATCCATGTTATTCATACCTGCCTCTAAAGATAGCTCATTAATTCCATTTTAAAATGTGAAGGACAGCTCTTCCTCAGACTACAGCAATTTGCAGATCAGCAGCCTCATAAACCAGATAAGTTGTCTTTGGATTTTTCTTGCACTAATCTGTCTGGTTCCCTTCTTAAGCCACCACAAGATTTCACCATACTCAGTATTCTGCAACAAAGAACCATGCAGTTTAAAAGTATCTTATATGGGGAAAATACCCTTTTTTGGTTGATTTTATTTACTTAGTAATTTATAGCATGGAACACTGCTCATCTTTGCTGTCTTCTATTAATTTTTTTCTGTTCTATCTCAGCCTTTTCAAGATATTGACCAGGACTGCACACAATATTCAACATACAAGCCAAAGAGGGACTTGTGGAGTCACATGGTTTCGTGGTTTTTCTTTGTGTTCTTATGTTTTGAAGGACAGGATCTAGTCACTTCAGATATGTTATTTTCATAGATTATCTGAAATTATGCTAGCACCTCATACTTATAGTCATTCAGAATCCAAGGTTAAATCTGAAAGGAAGATTTTTCCTGTATCCATGATTTTGCATTTAACTACAGGTATTTTGTGGCTTTGTCACTCAGCCTTTTCCAGTACTGATGTGTACAGGATAATTGCATCTAGCACAGATTCTTAGAGCATTCTAACGTCCAACTCTGAGATAAAAATAATTATGACTTGCCTTGTCTTGCCTTGGATAGAGCTGCATTTCTTTCCCTTTTTTCAGCTTTCTTTGCTTTCCTTTTTGCTCCCTGTCACTCCCTTTTCTCTTCCTATTCTCCTTCCCTTTTCCTTTTCCCATTCAAGAACTCATCCCTCCTTAAGATCTAAGATGTTGCTTAGCTTCTTCAAGGGCTTTTGGAAAGGAATTCTGTTTAATCTCTGAATCAACCTAGATAATCTCATCTCTGTTATGGTACCAAAGAATTCCAAAACCATTGTAAAGCATGATTTCCATGTAGAAAATTTGTGGGTATTTCCTCCCAATGTATTGTATTTATCTAGACACAGATAGATTTTATCCTTTATCATGTTTACTGTTTATTCATCTTGTACAGCTCTACACTGTCCAGGGTTGCATTTTTCCAGATGTTTCTAGGAACAAATTTTGTGGAAGTTATTGTATTATCTAACTTTCTGGAGTGGGAAAAAATTGCCTTTAAGCAAGAGGTTATAAACTGTACGTAGTGGATGGGCTGTTTTATTCCTGAGCTCTTTTTCTTCCTTTCCTTGTAGAGCATATTTGAAGGGCTAGAAGAGAATCTTCAGTCTTAAGTAACTTTTGATTAATTTGCTGCATCTGTTCCTTCCATTTATATTCTCCAACGATGACTACCCCAATGCCAAGCTAATGAGCACTTAGTAGCATACAACAGAGTAAGAATTTTGAATTGTTGATCATTACAGATCATTCAAAACATTACACCATGAAAGCAAAGAAGTTGAAGTATTCAGTTACCTGTATTCTGGATAACAACATGGAAATAAAAGCAAATGTAAAAACCAAAACAAATTGACAGCCACAACCTCTTTATTCCTTCTTATAATCCACTATCATCTTAAACCTGAAAATAAAACAAAGGAAAATTGATTTCTGAATGGCAACTTCTCTTCCTGAGATAGAGCTGTGTCTACATTCAGAAAAGTGAACTAAATAGATGTATTAGACCATATTTTTTAAAATTCTCCTGTTTAATAATGAAAATGGAAACAATTTTACATTGGCAATATCAATGGCTTCCCTCATTCTGAAACCCGCCATGTATAATTTATGCACAGAGGGACAGCTTTTTTTGCAGAAACAGGTAGTTAACATTTACTTAAAATATTCCATGTTGTTAATGTGCTGTACTACAGTGAAGTTTTCATACTTAGAAGAGTTATAAAGAACAAAAATAGAGTTTCAAATAGTAAAGAGTAGTTTGTACAGGATATAAATACACCAATGAATCAATATGTTTCCAAGTTGAAATTGCTGCTTCAAGGTGACTGCCCTTTGGGACAAATTTATCCTTTTTGGACTTCAGTAAATCTTATGATACTATCTCTCAGAGTATCCTTCTAAACAAAATATCCAGCACACAGCTATTAACCATGTCATGCAATGGGTGAGCAACTAGCTCCCAGATTAGGCACAGATTTATAGTGAATATGGTGTCACTGTCACTGATGGGGCATATATGTTTTTATTTACTTTCATTAATTTCCAGCTAGATTAATGTAGCGAAGCTTTACAAATTCTTCCAGTTCCCATGCTGTGCATGTTTTTAGAACTTCTCATATGAGTACTCCTTTGAAGAGCTAAGAACCTTAATGAAAATAAGTGAAACCTTAAAAAATACAAATTAGAAGATTTCCCAATCCTGCTTTGCCATACATTGAGTGGAGGTGGGGAGGGGAAAGGATAGAAATGCTTCTAGATTAACTTCACTGCTACTTCTCCTAAATAAAAGCTTTTATCATTTTGTAGGCACCACTTTGGACTGATGAGAAATTGTTCCATGCTGCTGTTCTGTGGTGTGGTTCCTGCATCTCCTCTGTAGTGAATAGGGGACCTTTTGTTGGCATAATTAATTTATGGTTACAGATACTTCACTGTGCCTTGCGAAAGCAGGATGTGGTTAAAAGATAACTGACGCTGGTGTAATTATTTACTGCCTTGCAAGCTCCTTGAATTTCAGGAAGTCATCAAGATAGCCCTAAAAGGAAAACAGCGAAGGAAGACCGGAAGAACAGAACCACCAGGAGACCGGAAAGGATCCCCTAAACAACTGGAGACACATGCGCAGAAACACCCGAAAAAGAATATGTAATCGGAAATTGCACCGCTTTAAAGGGAGAACGCGGGAATGGAGGGCGCGGCAGTTGGTGAGCAGGGACTACCCTGTCGCCCAGCGCTGATTTTTGCTTATTGTCTTGCTTGCTGTAATTAATAAAAATTCCTTAATTGAACAGCTATATCACTCTTGTGAGAAAATTTATAACATCCTCTGCTACACTGATCACAACAAGCAATATTGGGATCGGTGCTTTCAAATAAGGGAATGTGGTAAATGCATGCTGGAAACAGAAGCCATCCAGGTAAGGGGTTGTAATGCATCAAAGCAGAACAATATTGGGGTTCTAGTTTGAGAAAATGATATTGTGCAAAAATGCCAAAGAAAATAGCAAGTATCCTTGCAGAGGAGTCTGGATCATGTAGCATCATAATTAAGATAGAATCACATAATGAAAAGAGGCGGTTGAAAGGACCTCCTTGTTTAGGGGAGAACATGATACAAATTTATGTTACATTATCCTAATTTGCAGTCTTTAACTTATTGTCTGTGCTTTTATTGCCTTGAAACAGCAAGGTTTCATATTTATGATCTCAGAAGCATTCCATGCACATGCTGAGAAACTTGTTTTGAAGCTAGTGTGTCTATACACCTCTTTCCTACCTGCTGAAAGTAAGCATGTGGGATACATCAGTCAATCTTGTGGTTCATGGGGCTTGAAGCCCATAATTTTCCAAACTCACAAACCCAGCAATAATAAATGAAACAGAAGAAAGGAATGTCTTCAGTGATAAATAGCTCTGCCCTGACTCACCCAGAAAGACTACATACATTTCATAATTTTGCCATATGAAAAAGTAATATTACTCTCACCTGAAACTAGAAGTTTGCCTTGGCCTTGTCACTGCAAGACATCTAGCAGAGCTTGCAGAGCAGGGAGATGTAAGAAAAGGATACAGAAAAACAGCAGTTTCCCTTGTCAATTGCTATACAGCCACAGGGCCATCATTACCCCTCCCCTAATGTGACAAGAATCCTGCTCTCTCACTTTCAGTCGTGCACATGAAGACTATGAAACATATTTCTCTTAAGAAAAGAGAAAAGGAGGAGAATAGGACACGCTTTGAATAATGCCTCACCAACTGATTTTTTTCTAAGACCCAGCTGATGCTCTCTTCTTGCTCAGGATCATGTCAAAGTGTCCCCGTCTGCTAAGTCTGAGAAGAGAAAAGCTCTACAACATTGTCAGTAAATACACAAGATTTGAGATATGTTTTTATTTTATTTGCATCCAGGTCCACAGGACAAAAATTATTCTGAGGGAAACAAAAGGTCCATCCCAGAAAGCTTGACACTGCATATGGGCTACCATATGCACCACATACCACTATACTGACACACTCAGTTTCTGATTTCCAGATGAGAAAAAGGCCTCAAGTAATTATTATGCAAAACATAACCCACATCTTTGTGATATAACAGGAATCTGCAGTGGCACTCTGTATTGCCAGGGGTTATTTGTGGTTTTATCCTAATTCAGTATTCAGCTAGAAGTATGATTAGAGACAAATTCTATCTCTTTTTATCGAACTATAGCCTGCAATACATCATCTGAAAGTTTTTACCGGTCTTAAGATTATACATAATAGTAGAATTTATAGAAAGTAATTTTCAACAATGCTTTAAGGTTTTATAACAGGCAGGTAATTTGCTCTTTAAATATTTATGTATGTCATACACTACAAGGAGCTAAAAATCATTCTGCAATGTTTTTCTGTCATCCTGTACAATATATAGCTTAAATACAAAAGCAAGTTTCCTGAGTTTTAAGAAAATTATTCTTAACCGAGATAAAAAAGAAATGCTTTGCCACCTTTTGTAGCAGTAAATGTTGAGGAAAATATGTAGGAAAAAAAAATACGATAATATTTTCAAAATTCTGGTGATCTTCAATTGAATTTAATTTTTCACAGAAAGAACTAAGTTTCAGTCAATATCTAAAAGTTTTCATTATCTACTTTTATGGCCAGTGTCTAACTCTAAAGGCAACTTCTGTTTACACATTGTAAACTTTATTTTTGTCAGTGAATTTTGATAATAAGATAGAAAATATCTTATTTGGTCATGTTTTAGGAAGCAGGTCTAAGCAGAGATCTTTCCCAAACAAAGCATTCCACAGTAGGTATTTATTTATTTTCTTATAAAGATAAAGCACCTTGAAAGGAATAAACAGAATATTAGTTGGCAACTTTTGTTTTGTACTGAAATGACTGTACCTGTGTTCAGAATTTGTTTGGCAACTGCAGAGTACCATGGAAAACCACTCCATATGTATAATGAGAAAATGGAATGAGAAGGAATAGAACCAATAGTTAAAGAGTTTGATCTTGTAAGAGTCCTTACTGCATATAATCTAATTACCCTTGTCTCCTAACAAGGGCACAGCCAAAAGCTGGCTAATATCTGTTTAGCTGGCTGGCTAAAAATAAATGAAAACTAAAATCACCTTTTAAATAGTTATATATAATTATATCAATGTTTATATTCCTGACCAAATATTTGAGATACATATGAAAGAATTCTGACCATTGTCAAACATAGAATAACTGACCTTAACCGTGACCTAATATTGTCCTTGTTTCTTTTTTTTTTAATAGTTTTTCATTTTAAAGACTATCCTCTTTCAGAATTCATCTTCAGTTTGATTCAATGAGATTAACTTAGAGATTTGTCTACAAATGATTTTTCTGTAGATAACACCAAGAGGGAAAGTGGAACAAAAATCCTCAGCACTTTATAAATTAAAGTTGACATTTTTTTCATCTTATTGATCCATCTGGTTCCTCAGTGATGCTTCAGTAAATCCTCCTGAGATTTGTAAAGAACTGTGTGCTGCCAACAACTATTCTGAGTAGCAGCATCTACAACCTCATTCCCTTTCTGCATAATAGCATAGAATAATAACTTTGCCATGCCCACATGGTACTAAGCTCTGCCCTCTCTCTGCAACCTGGACACAGTCATTTGCATAGCCGTGCGCAACATGAGCAAATAGGAATGGAAGAGATCTGCCCGTGGATCTTTGCTATAACCTCTCACCGGGAAAACCTATCTAGCCTCAATATGTTTTTATGAAAATGGTCACATTTTTAAGGTCTTCCGAGATCAGCTGTTACAAAAATATTTTTATATGATTATTAATATTTGAAAATTTTGAAAATTTTTATTTCAGACTTTAAAGACTAATTGTTCCAACTTTTACATCCCTAAGATGAAAGCAAACTGGGAATCGTAATGATGAAATGACATCTCACAAATTACCTGTTTCAGGAATTACCATCTGCAATCCCAAGTGATCCTGCCTTGCAGTTATGCCTCTCAGCTATTTGTACACAATATGCATCTGCCTGTCATTTGACAATTGTGCCAGCTCAGATGACACTTCGAAGCACAGGTTTCATGTGTCATTCTTTGCAACATAAACTGAACTTTGTAGGGATCAGCAGCCTTCCATAAGATCTCCTGCTCTTTCCTCAGGCTCTGCTGTGCCAGTAACACTCTTTATAATGTCCCATGGAAATTAACTGCCTGATGTTTTCTGCAGTATATGAGAAACGTGATACCTGAATCACTGAAAAAGCAAATTTAGCACAGACAATTCCATATGTAACACCAAATGGAATGAGCTCCAAAGTTGCAATAAAATCTTAAAAAACATATGAACAGCAACAACAAAGCCTTCCCGAGACTAAAATGTTATAATATTTTCTATATATATTCGGCAGCAATGTCCCTTACCCAGAAAAATTAGTTCATCTATTTTTTTTCCTGTTTTGTTCTCTGCTCCATAAAAATACCACCTGCCAAGTTACTGAGTATTTACAGATCTACAATAAATTCAGTAACTTCTTTAAATTTGCTAACAGATGTTGAATTATTCTGGAATTAACTGATTCTTTGTGGTTTCTTGTAGCAATTAAATGTGTAGCAGTTCTCTGAAGTGTTGAAGAATCTAATTTTTCATTTGCATAATTGTTTGTTCTAGTAAGACAGTAGTTTAAAATCAAATCTTACAAAAGCAGGGCAACAGAAATGAAAGAGTAATAAATAAGTAAGTAGCTGTACAGCTGAGGAGATACTGGTTAAGCTATTTATGTACTATCTAAAGAATGAAGATCATAGAGATTTCAGCAGATGAAGTTTCTGGGAGTTTCAATTAGTCTTATCTCCAAGTTACACATGAAATCTCTAATTAGAGAAGCAAAGGCAAGGAAGCAGAGAGATCTGCATGTCTGAATCAGAAAAATAGAAAACCTAGAGATTCCTGAGAAGATCTAAATATATCTCCTCATGCTTCTCTTTCAGTCTGTTTTCAACAGCTACTTCATCCTTTGGCTCCATTGGTCCATGAATTACCAGAGTATTCCCATTACCAAGAAGGATGATGGTTATTGGCATTTCATAATGATATCTAATTCTTATAGAAAAGAAAAATCTTACTTTGAATGTTAAAAAATTCCTTTTACAACCTTCAAGACTTTAGCCTTCATGGGAAAAGAAGAGTTCCTGAAAATTCAATAATTGAATTAACAAAAAATCCAAATGAGGATTATAAAATCACATACTTTCTATTTAGTTTTACCAGACATACTCTTACTTTTGATAAACTCAGTAAATGGAGCTAATCCTGGGTTAGCAAAATATTCTACCACTTTCTACCCTTCCAAAATAGCCTTGAAACTGAGTTGAACTGGACATTTGCAGTTTGGCCTCAGGACAGAGGTAACCTTCCACAGTAGAGTCTTTGAAACAGATATCACAGACTGCTGGAGAAGTGAACTGCAGGAAAAAGCATACTGGAAGCTTATCTTCCTGCTGTACTTTCCCATTCATATTCACTTTCAGTTCTATCACATATTCAGAGTTTGTTGGCATATGAACTGAATAGATTTCTAATATGCAAAATTTGACACAGGAATCAAGATTAATGTATTATGTAGGTCAGTTAGAGCTACTGTACTTATCTCTTTACTTTGTTTTTTCTTATCTCTAACAGATGAACAGAGTGAATACTTCCTTGTGCACAAACACCCCATTGCTTTACATTGCCAAAGTATTGTACAAATACCAAACAGGTAAAATTTACTACTGGCATATATGCCAGTATCAATGTCAAAGTAAGCACTAAAAATATAGATTGTTGTCCATCTCCCTCTAATATTCTGTCTCGAGCAAACTGCTTAGCCTCTCATAGCAAAAAGTTTAGAATATGCTAGAGGGAAAATTTTTATGGAGTATAAAATAAAAAATCTGACTGACTCCAGATTTATTTGCATCCCCTTTATCACACTGTATTTCCTAAATTCACCATGATCCTAATGCTATGCAACTATGACAGCTAAAGCTATACCATGTCCTCTGCAGTAATTAGAATGATCTAATGGTTCTGGTAAACTGTGCGTCTCAGTGGTACCTTGTTTTAGCATCCTCTTGTGTTTATTGTAATAGCTTTTTTATGGATTTTTTTGTTTGTTTGTTTTGTCTTGTTTTCTCCCAAGCCCACCAGCTTTTAAAATCATTACTTGTTACTCATTGTAGCATATCTAATTTTAGATTGCAAACTGCTTGGGGCAGGTGTCATGTCTCTTTTGTGTCGTGAAAACCGGATAGTGAACATTGTGTAACCTAAACAACAACAACAACATGGGGCTGGATCATACCCTAAAGTTATTTGAACAGACAGCCTTCTTTATAGAGACTGTCTTGTAGCCCAGTCTAGGAAAAAGGGATATGTCAGCTGGTTACTCAGTGTTGCCCTACAACAATGAAACCCTGCTTGAGGTAACAAAAGAATTATCTGTAGGATTGAATGAAAAGTGGCCAGATGATGGAAAGAAGTTTAAAAGTGCAGATAATCTATTAGAATAGCTAAATTCATATTACCAATGAATTTTACTCTAAAGGGAAGCCCTGAGAAAATTCATTAGGCCACAAAATTATAACTTGCAGTAGTTATTATTATTTATTTTCTAACTGTAATAATAAAATGAAGAAATTATATTTGATTATGTTGGAATTAGCTATCTACTTCAGTGGAGTCACTCCAGATTTATGTTGATGTAAAGGAGACCAAAAATTGCCCCAATTCATTCTCCTGAGCTTCTATCAATATAACTTCAAATAGTTTCTGTCTTGCCCTCAAGTTGTTTTAGAGACACCACAGTACAAAGTTTTTGCTTTCCTGCCAGCCTGCCAAAACCTGGACATTTTAAACTAGCTCTTCCTATTTACTAACAAGAGCATATATTTTAAACTTACGTGGAGGCAACTACAAACATTCCCACTGGCAACAAATCATCCAATCAAAAAACCAGAACATATACAGTTGCTCTAGAAACAATTATCATGAGATAATTTGGCTTTATGTGCATAGGTTTGATCTGCTTAAGCCTCCTTTAACACTCTTCCTTATATAATCTAAGGACAACATACACTTGAGCATCTAATCTAAACAAGAGGTAACAGAAAGGAAAAGAGCTCTAGTCACTCTACAAAGCTATGACAACTTTCCTGTAGATTTCTGTTAATAAAAATCATCCCAGAAACAAAAAATAATTTTTAAGGGGACAGTTATGCTTCATTTCCTTTCTCATATCTGTGAGTTTTAAAAAATATCTGTAAGTGTAAAAGTAGAAAGACATAAAACAATTCTTGAATAATAGACTATTTTTAAATTACATCTTGAAATCTTGAGTAAGAAGCAGAAGACTTAAATGCATTTCTTCAAAACTTCAAAAAGCAGGACTTAGGCCTGCCACTTTTATTAATCTTCATTACATTACTTCTGGACAGAATTGTGTCTCACAATCTCAGTAATCAAACATTTCAGCATCATAAAGGTAATTTATGTTAACTTTAATCTCTTTTATCTTCAAACCTGTGACCCCTTCATCCACTATTTACCATTAGGTTAGAGCACAGTGTTTTCAGCATTTTGATGCCTCGTCAACTGTCTGGAGGTTCTGCTTTAGTTTTGGACAACCAAAGGCTCCAAAGGTACTATAAAATGCTTGTAATATCAGTCCAACTTGACATAATCAAGAAGTATTTATATCCTGTATCTTGCAAGAATTAACCTGCAAGGATATAAATAGCAATGCTCATGTCATGTTTAAAAATACGCACTTTTGTATATACAGGCTTTTAAACTTTTCTGCAATTATGCCCCGGTGCAGTGTTGAATTGTTTCTAAATTCTCAGATATCCTCAGAAAAAAATAGAGAAAAACAGAAAAGTAGAGTAGAATTGAACAGCATTTGATAATATTAAATTACTAACAATATTTATTAATTAATTTTCTCTCTATTTTCAAAATACAGAGAGATAATTTTAACAAATTGTGCAATAAAATAAAGGTTTTGACTGATACTAAAATTAATGTTAAAAGTGCCAAAATGCGAAAAGGTAAAAAATAAATTTTACCAATGAATTAAACTTTTATGCTTCAGAATTCTTGTCTTATTGTTTAATCTAATCTTTGATGAGTTAAAATGAAAGATTAATAGGTCTTCTATTCTTATGAATTACTTTTTAATCACATTGAGCCTATTAATCATTTTATGACAGCATTAATTACATTATTTTGATGCATGTCACAACAGACAGAAAAGAGCTATTTACATTTTTATGGATATTTTGCTATGTTACAGTAGATACCCTGAAAATCAATCTGCATTTATGTAATATGTTTTAGTTCAGAATCTGTAAAAAATGTGATGAATTAAGCAAATGATAAATGATGCAAAACAGAAGAAGCTTAAGAACAGTTGCTCTACTTTTACGTTTAGGTATTGTGACTCCAGATTATTTTTCAACTGTGGATGAAAATTGCCCATTTTGGTATGATTTCTGTGGTTAGGAGCAGACAAATTAAATCTATTCTATCTCTTTATGTTTCTCAGACTGGAAAAAAAATACATCATTAATTCCCTATGTATCCATTTTTATGGACACAGTAGATTAAAGGGACCTTTGCAAAAATAGGAGTGAAGCTATGGCACATTCTTCAAAGATGAAATAAGGTAATATAACACTGAAGTAATTATGACAACTAAACCAAATAAGGAATCAATAAATATCATCCTGCACAGCATTTTACGGGAGGATACCTTCCAGGTCTGCCATTTGCTTCTGTTTTATGAGTTGCACCAGATCGTTCTGAAGATCTTGTCTCTAGAACATTATATATACTTGCAGCCATAATTGTTGAATATCCAGCAGATCCTAAATCAGCTGAATTTAATTTTTGTGCCAATGCCTGGTAGAGATTTGCCTCTTTTATTTTAACTGACTCTTTTAGAAGCCATAAGGCTCACTGTTAAGCCACTACAGATTTCCTCTCTCTTTGAAACTGCTCATATAGCTTTGCATTCCCATTTTGGATCTCAGTACTATTCTTTCTTAACTGTAGAAAGCATTCATTCTGTTCATTTGTGAACAGTTGCTGCCTCTACCCATATGGCTTTTTAATATCTGAGTTTCATAATGTGTTTTATTAAAAATACATGATTGAAAAAGCTTTTAATAGATATGCAAAATTATGTTGTACAACAGTTAAGCCCTTTATTGAGTCCCTTGAAGTAGTGAAAGTTGGATGCAGATCGTAGCAGTCAATTCAGCTAAAGGCTTCTGCTTCTCCTGTGGAGTGAAAAAACACTTCATTTTCTTTGGCTACCATATTATCAGCTAGTTTCTTATTCACGGATACTGCACTACATGAATTTCAGCAAAGATGACTGTTAGCATGCTAATAGGAGCAGGGAACACGTCACAAAGTTGTAGTGAGAATAGTCAAATGGCACAGACCCACGAGAAAGATAACCCAAAGTAATGAAAAGAAGGGATTTATGCCATTTGTCCTGACTACTCTTGTCATCTAAAGTTTACCGTACAAATAAATTGCAATCCCTCTAACTCTCAAAGTTTTCCCATTGTGAGGGTGATTTGGAAGGACTAATGTCCTCTAGAAGGGGAAAAAAAATAATTCACAGGACTAGAGGTTAGACCTCCTTCAAGAGTAATAGTCACTAAAAGCAGATGATCCACATATCAGAAAAGACTTCCTTATGGAGAAATCTATTCATTCATTTGGCAGCAGATAGGAGTGGGCAACCTGTATCCCAGAAGTTGCATCAAAAAAATTTACTCAATCACATTAACAATGCAAATATTAAACTCACATCTTTGTGGTTTTGGATTACACTACTATTATATTTGCTATTATTACTGTTGTTTCACTTTGGGTTTCCTTAGCTTCATTTATTTTTTTATGTATACCAATAGAAGTGTTTGGAATTAAAATTTGACTTCAGAATAAAGAACAGTTTTCCATCTTTGTACTCCATCCTTCTCCTTTCTGCATTAGGAAACCACCTTTTCCATTTTTGCTTTCTTTCTTATGTTAGTATGACAAGAGATATTGCAATCATTCAATATGCCTCTAGGAATTAGCCGTGATGTATAATTTTCTTACCCCTAGCTGATTTATAAACTTCTGAAAACTTCTTTCTTAAGAAAAATATTATATTCAATATTTCTTTGAACTGTGATAGAGATGAGATTATAATTGGTTCAGGTATGATACAGAAAAGAAGTAAAGCAAGAAATATTGCCCTGAAATATTCTGGAACTAGAGTTTATTCCCATAAAGATAATTTCTAAAGAACATGTCTTATTTCAGCTATTAAAGGATTCAGGGATACAAGAAGTGCCATGATGGACAAAACCGGTGGCATTTAAAGAATTATGTAATAATAAAATAGTTATCAGTAGGAATACTAATGGAAGACTAAGAAACAGTCTTGCTTGAAAACAAGAAGCATAATTCTCAACCTCTGTAAAATACAGCAATCTAATGAATCTGTAGAGTGTTGTACCTGGATGTCACCCAAAAAGTTTAGCTCTTCTATGCTTGAAGTAACGATGTACTAAAAGCACACTGTTGCTAACGCAGCATTTACATTTAGTGAAACATAGTGAGATATCGATAGGGAGGAACATGAGTTAGAACCTTTTGACTGTATTAAAATGTACTAAAAGAGGAAGAAATGAATTATTTCTATCTAATTTTTAAAGATTACTGCTAAAGCAGCAGCCAAATTGCAGCAGTTCAAATGAGAACAAAAATATTTTTGAGTCCTCCTCAGTCACAGAACTCCAGTACACATTTTTCTGAAAGAATGCAATCAAATTTATTTGCGGTAACATTTCCCATGTAAATAATCTATATGCAGAATATGTACATAATCAGCAAGAAAAGCTTTTAGCCTTTTAAGACTTCCATAAATGACTCCTACAAACAACTGTTTTGAAAGTTCTATTCAGTGTTCTGATGGTTGGACGAAAGTATTTAATAATATTCCTTTTCTTGTGAGTAGGTACATTACAAGCACAGACTTCAAGAAAAATTTTAGTATTTTCAGTATTTTAATATTCAAAAGAAAACAAGACTAGCATATATTATATCCGAATTCCATACAACTGCAAGAAAATAACATTCACGGATGTTTTCTCTGTGTTTGTCAAAATACCATTCCATTTAATTGTGCTTTAAGAATGTAGGCAATCTGCTCCCAAAAGCTGGACAAATACCATATTTGCTACAGAAGTGATTACAGAGATCTTCCTGAGGTTAAAGGTAATTTGACCTTTACATATAACCTCTAAACACTTCAGTAAGTCTATTTTTTTTGCTTTGCAGTATCTAAATTAGTTGGCTATCGCTTTCACAAAAACTGTGCTTTCTGCCCCCTCCCCCTTTCCTCACCCACCAATTACATCCGTGTGCAAAAATTCCTTTTCCCTCATCATTTCAATGATTTGGTTTTTGATTTTTATATTTTTCTGATTTTTTTTTTCACAAAAAAAAAATTTTTTTGATTCTTTGTATCTGAGTCCAGCCAGTTAATTTGAGTGAACAGATAATTGAATCTGATCTAGGCCTCCTTAAGGAGAGGGAATTTAGGCCATTAAAAACTTTTTGCCAAATAACAGGTCCAAGTATACCTGTGAATGCCTACTCTGTATATGTTCTATTCCTTAGGTGTATCCCTGATTAGTTATAATGTTGCTTGCGTGACTAATTTTGTAAAGGCACTGTGGAATTATTCATTCTGGTACCTTGGACTTGGTGCTCCACTGCTGTTCAATTTATGCTGATAGTTGACTGAATCGCAGACCACATCAGATCCTGTCAGAAATACAGAATTTCTGTGATATTAGTGCTATTTTTCTCAGAGCGACCAAGGTCATGACTGCTGTCTTCTCAGCAGTGTGAAGCCTTCAGCTGATGGCAGCCTTAGAACAGGTGGCGCTGAATTCCAGTCCCTCCTCCCCCATACCCTCTATCCCCTTATTCCTCCACAAAGTATTTGTTAGAGTTATAAGGGCAAGCTTAGCAGCCACAAGTAAAGCCTGGGAACAACGTACATGGTGGTGTCATCTCTGGGAGCCAGGTCTGGTTCAGTAAATGCTCTGCAAGTGAAGAGGCCGAAGAGGCCCTTCTATTCACTAGAATGTGTTAAACTTCTGTTATCCATGTAACTCTTCCATCTCGCACAGAAACAAACTGCATGGATTCCTCTATATGCCTCGAAGACTAAACAGAAAAATTGAAATCCTAGTAAAATTTAACATGATAGTGTATATATGGCCTTATCACTTCTGCTTGATTGACTGAACACACTTCCTTACTCAGTGGACCACGAACTAAAAAAATCAATGAGGTGATATCTCAGCTTTTAATTGTTTTTTTGTTTTAACCTCAAAACTTTCACTTATGAGAAGCACTTTTCTTTGCAATTGTAGCCAGTTGTCAGACCAAAAAAAACCCCCATTCTTTAGTACTTTTTTTCATTCAGTTGCTTAATGAAATATACCTTTCTATTAAGTTACACAAATAATAATAGGATTCAGGAACATGTTTTGCAAATCGTTAGTCTTGCTGTGTATCTTTTGAGCAGATGATACTCCAAAATCAAACAGAGGATTGCTTTTTGTCTTGTATTCTGAATGAGTTAATTTCTTAAAATATTCTATGATCTATATTATTCTCTCAGAAGTAAACATTGATCCTGGCCTTGGATAAATGAACGAATAGAAAAATTACTTTACTGGTGTTTGATTCTTAGGACAGTACCATCTGTATGTGCATCAGTGGTGCATAGAAGCAGAGGCACTGTATGCATATCAAGAAATTGTTTTTAGATATTTTTCTGCTTGACTGCTGTGTAAAAAAAAAAAAACCCTGTTCTGGCATGATTGAGAAAAATTAATATATCATCTTCTGGAGAAGTCAACACATGGAAGACCTGTGAACTGTCTTACCATGTGATCCTGCAATTACAGTTCATTTACAACTCTTTACTTTCCTCTACATTTATAGGAATAGTTGTGATATTCTTTCCTAAATAAAAATGCCTTTAATTGTCACCTGATTTGACTACTTGCTTGATTCTAGCTTTTGACAATTGCAATAAATTTGTTTATTCTTTGTAATGCCATTTGATTCTGGAATCTGGGTTTTCACCTTGTAGAAATTTCAAAATTTGGCAAATTTTTGGTTTTTTGGATCAGAATGAAGAACCCAAAAGGTGAATTTTTAACAAAAATAATATTTTGAGAAAAAAAAAAATTTGTTTCAGAGAAGGCACTATCCATGTTTTCTGTCATTTGTAGTCTAGCAATCTAGATGTCCCCAACTAGCTTGGGGAACTGGGACCATGCCTGCTTTCCAGGCAGAGATCCAGAAAAATACATAGTCAGCCAAGAAACAGTGTGCCCAGGAAACTGTTCAGCCTAGGTTATCCATGGAACCCTGTCATTCCCGTATACTACCAGTTGTACTATAACTTAGCCAGAGCTCCCAGGCACTCAGGCAGCCCACACCCAGACAGGTGGGATTTCAGGGAGCCAGGGAAACCACGTGTCAGTCATTGGACCAGTATGCAAATAGGCAGAAAAACAAGCACTCATGCAAGCCTTCCAACCTACCCATCTGCTTTGCTTTTGTGAAGTTTGCTAAGTCAACAAAGTTGCAAGGAGAGTTTTTAATTGTATCAGGTAAATTATTTTCAGGAAGAATTGTAAGTTTCAAAGTTTTGCTCAGTTCTGAGTGTGGATAATTCAGCAATGTAAAGGAAGAAATTTTATATCATTTCACTGACACTCCATTTAAGTCCTACAGGACAGATGATAAATTGAAGGATGCTGGAGTACAGCCAGAATACACTGCACTTCAGAAATTCCCACTCATAGTAACGACTCTTAGGGATGTTTCCATATTGCCATAAAATATAGTAGTTCTAATATTATAAACTTCCAATAACTCTTTGATAGCCTCTCAAATAGAAGCATATGGGTAGTTTAAAAACAGAGTTATGGTTGCCGTGACTGGACCTTAGGCTCAAAAAGTACTTAGACTTATCCTTATAAGCAATGCAAAGCAATCATTAAAATATTACAAAGCAAAATACAAAGTACAAAAAAATTCTTAAATGGACCTCAAATTACCTTTCAATCATAAAATGACAAAAACCGGTTTCTGGTTATTTTTCACTCCTTCTTCCAGTTTACAAGATAATCGGTGGACAAATAGTTTTTATGGTTTTACCACTTTGGATTGCTGCATCCTCATTTTGACACATCTGGGGCATGCAATAATTCACAAAGGTCATTTTCCACACAAGAAAAGGACAGTGACCAGAAGGCAGCATTTAGGCTGTGAATACACCATGACAATTTAATCAATGAGAAAACCCCAATGTCAAGAACCATCTTATTTCTGCATTGACAAAGACTGATGTCTCAACAGTTGCTTGTAAAACTGACAAAAGACAGGTCAAAAAAGCAGCACAAAAGGGTTATAAGTGCTCTATTACATTAGTCATAAAGGTGGAGATAATTTCATTTTAAAATGTTCATTTAATAATTAGTTTGAAGAGCAAAATATTGTTCACAGAGGAACAGCAGACACACATTTTATGGTTTATGCTCACCAAAACTAGTCTTAGTTGTTCTTCACTCGCAACCTCTATAAAAAACAATTTCTTTCTCTGTAAATTGCAACAACATAGTTGTCTAAATGACACACTACAAATACAAAAATCACAAGCCGAAATCCTAAAAAAACTCCCCAATATTGACACCTAGATAAGGAAGTATTTGTGATGAATGGCATGAGAGCATGCCTGAAATATTTGTAAAATACAAAATAGCTTAAATTTCAAATTTTATCATAATTCACAATTTAAATGCTTGTGCATGTCCCTTTTGGGCCAGCTAATAAAGATGTGTTGGGCTGTAGGTAATACATAAAGTAGAGTGAGCTCAAAATATAGTGGAGTGCATGAAGATACTATTTCATTATTATTTTGAGCGTGAGTGCCTGTGGGACTTCAGAGGGTAAGGGTATGGAGGAAGACAACCCCAGTAGCTTCACTGCAAACAGTATAGGTTTTACATCAGCTTGTGACACATGTAAAACTCAGGCTGATTCTTTTAAGAGAACCGTGCCTTTATCTCAAATGTGTGACCTAATTATCACTCTGTCTAGCACATTGTAAGGTTATATTTATGCTAAAATGTAAAGCGTAACTAGACATCAATGGATGAGGACATTTAGAAAAGCAAGAGTTTCAAGTCATTTTTCCACTGACTGTTAATTGATTTCTGTTTAATAGATCTTCCCAAACTAAATTAATCTAAAATATTTCTCAGATAGCATGAATCAGATTTGTTGACGCAAATGGGCTGCACTGATACGCTCCTATTTCTGCACATTTTTGATGTGCCATGATGTTATAAATGAGCACAATGGGCCATCACTTCCAATCAAGTATCTAATTTATTGTTGCAGGAAAAGAAAAGCAAAGTTGCAGCGCTGGGCGACAGGGGAGTCACCGCTCCACCAACTGCCGCGCGCAATCTCTGTTCAGCTCCCCCTTTTAAGTCCCTTTGTCTTCTTGCTGAATCATCCTTCTGGTTGTTTTAGTGCCTGCTCCTCCAGTTACTAGGGGGTCTTTTTCTGCCTCCTGGTGGTCGTGCAAGAAGGCTCGTAGTCTTCCTCCATGACGCTCTCCATGACCCTGGTGCTGCAACAATCTACAAACATCTGCAATTATGCTAGCATAGCAACGTCTTGTCCCTTGTGGTTTCTAAATTGCGCAAACAAAGCGCCACAAGCAAGGTCGTGGTACAAAGCGCCACAAGCAAGGTTGTGGTTACTTATTTTCTACTTCTACTTCTTTATTGAAACAACGAACAAAAAGGTCCCTCTGGTATTCTCTTACAATGAGACTTCAATTAATAAAAAAAACCAGACTAGATTATTTAAAATTTTTATTGACTTTTTAAAATCTCAGTATTTTTAAAATTTAAAATTTTATTTTCATTCCTTGAAAACTGGTCACAGATGTTGTCTCGGTTCTGAATGTACTTCATTTTTAACATTTAATGGTGAATATGGTGATAGAGCTAGGTTGGCTTTTGGACTTGATGCTCCTCAAAGGCATTTACAACCTCAATGATTCTGTGATTCCATAATTTGAATTACAGAATTTCAGTGATCAGCAATGCTCAAATAGGGCTGTTAGTTTTAGTATGATTAGAAGATACACCTCCTTCATGAAGATAGCAGGGTGTGGCAGTTCTTAATTCAGAAAATTCTCAAACTTCTCCTGCTATAGTCAAATGGACCACAGATACAAGAAAGAAATGCATACAGCTTTGTGCTCTTTCCTCTATAGAAGGACTCTGCCATAGATGTGTCTTTTGTATTCTCTGTGGATTTCTGCTAAATGGATTTAACCTACAGAAAGTGGTAGTTCAGGAAGACTAATAGTGCAGTGCACAAACTCAGTCTAGTTGTAAAACTGAGCTGGTTTTGCATTGTGAAAACACCCAGAATCTAGTCATTTTGCATGTTTAGTCATGCTAAATGCCTGTTCTATGCAGCATATTGAAAATATGGCAAGATTACTTTAGAAATACAAAGAACATGAAAAACAAACTGATCTGTATTTATTTACTAAGAGCATCTACCAGTGTGCAGAAAATCATTGGCTTAAATCTGACCATTGCCAGCACTGAAAGAAGCATATGAATAGTCTGACAAATTGGATCAGCTCTTTAAACCACAATATCTAAACCTGATATTCCAAAAATGAGCACCAAAATAAAAATCTACATCATCTACTGAAAGACATGTATGAATTTTAAAGTTTTCCATCTCATTTTGAAAAGATTTGATGAGAAAAATGGTGGTTGCAAGGAATCTAATACCATTTTTGTAGTCACAGTAAATAATTTAAATATTTAAAAATGTATACATGTTCTTATAAAATTAATGCACAATCTGGCATAATGACAGCTTATGTTAATGGACTTGTTAGATTTCAGATGAACTAATAAGTACTATTTATGTTAACAAAGATAGAAATATCTCACACATGGGTATACATGTACATAGGCATAACTGAGTAGAAAAGCACTGTAAAGAGTGAGAAAAGAACTTGTAGTTCTTTTGCATTAAAATTTAGATAGTTATTTAACTTCAGAACTAATTTTTTGTTACACTATCATAATCTCTTCTGAGTTTTGATTGATTTGTAAAAGTTTACAGGCAAATTAATTAGGATCTGGGCAAAATTTCCTTACGCCCATTACTCAGACAATTAGAACTGGAATATGTTTAGCACTTTGAAGTGAAACTTTGAACATGATCCCCTTGAAAACCATACTTTACTTATTAATTTACACTGCTGAAATATCAGAACCACCTTATATTTACATTATTGTGGTGGGCTTTCTTTTCAAAACTAAAATTTACAAGAGCATAAAAATTATGGTCATAGAGCATTAAAGAATAAACAATCACACTAATCAGGATGAATACTTAAGACATGCCCTGAGTGCCAGAAGAATCAGTTTCAGCACAGATATGTGTGAAGCCTGGGCTTCAGGCTGGGGATTAAACTCAACATCTGGTTTAATGCTACATCTTGTATGAAGTAACTAAAGGATGACTGATGCTTGATGGAACTTAAAATACTTGTAAAGAAAGAGATTGCTAAGAATGTGTCTAAAAGAGCCTGTATGACCACATAGTGTGGTCGTTACTAATATTGGTAAGGCAGTCATGTTGCTTTCTTCATCACAGTTTATGAAACCATTCTTAATAGGACTCCCAACATGGAGTTCAGCATCTAGCCTAGATCAGAAAAAGCCCAAAAAAAAGGACTTAGTTGAATGAGATGTAAGGTGAGAAATTTCAGTCATCCCAGTCACTAAAGGACCTTGAAAAACCACTGTCAACCCTCAGGTACATTGCCTAAATTCCAGAGGTACTTCATTATTTGAGTTTAAAAGTTGTCAGGGCACTCAGCTGCACGTCTGTACCCTAAAGTGGAGCAGCTAAATGCCTCAGCACTGTCTTGCCTGACTGGGATCTAGAAATGAGGCCATGAGAGTATCGTGCAAGTCTCATCACTGCAAGGAATAAGCACATAGTCAGACTGCTTGTGATGCACAGGTGAAGAAACCATCTGCTTTTCCTGAATTAGCTTAAATGAGTTTGGGTAAGGGAGCCTCATACATATTCACAAAAATCCTCTTTTCCAGTTAGAGCCCTTCCAATGTGACATAAAAGGGGTTTAAATACTTGAATATGTAAAGAAAATGTGAAATGAAGTCTTCATCATATTATGTGTGTTATAGCTAGTCATCTGTGAAATAACAGCAGGTAGTACCAGCAGAACGAAAAAGTCCTTGTCCAACAAGTTTGGCTTTACAAAGGGGAAGAGAAAAGGGAAAGCATTTCAAACAAGCTTCAAGCATGCCTACTGACTAGCAGCAAATAGGAAGATGGCCCTAACAAACTGGTAGTAAGCTACTATAAACATGCTGAGCAGCAGATGAGAAAACATCTCTGCAGCATCATGGATATAAAATTTTATCTGGAAAGAATTCAGAAACAGAGGAAAAACGTTATAAATTTAAATGACAACTGAGGTTTAAAGCTCAGTGCCTAAAATGCTATCTAATGACCTTTTCTTCTAAATTTACAGAATCACTAGGTTGGAAGAAACCTTCATGATCAAGTGCAAACCATGCCCTAACAGCTCAACTAAACCCTGGCACGCAGTGCCACATCCAGACTTTTCTTAAACACATCCAGGGATGGCAACTCTACCACTTCCCTGGGCAGACCATCCCAGTACTTTATCACTCTTCCCATAAAAATTATTTTCCGAATAGACAACAAAAAGCAAAACAGGAAAAAGAAAGATTAAGCTAAGAGACTATATGGAAGATAAAATATGAGCAAGAACAGAACTTTTTTACCTCCTTCAGCTGTGACTGTAATCATGTTTCCTTTTTCTTTTTGTAAGGAAACAAAACCTCAGTGTTTTATCAATACAGTTTGAGGTTCAAAGAAATTATCTGACCTTCAGTTGGGATGGTCACATCTGCTTTCTCACCATACACACACGGTTGAAAAGAAACTTTTAGTGAAGCAACTTGAGAGAGGAGTCTTACCCTAATTCCATCAAACAAGATCACTTGCAATTTTAACAAGGCTTGTTCTCCCAGCATCCAGAACACCTCACCATCTCATTAGTAAGGCTTTGGACTTTAATGAGTACATTGAAAATCCTTCACGATTGTAAACTTTAACTTTGAAAGCTGAAACAGTTAATTAATTAATAGTTAATTAATTAATAAAATTAATTTCAATATTATTTCCAGATGTTTTCGGTTTTATACACAGGGCTAAGCTGCCCACATACCATCCTGGGCAGCAGGCTTTAGGTGATTCTGCTTGAACATGGTGACATCCAATGTCTATTCCAACCTCAATGACTGTTGTCTAATGACTTCTTCTCTGGAGACCTGGGTATATCCTTCTGCCTTGACAGCCCTCAGAGGAGCCAAGGAATGGCATTCTGTTGGCACTGAGGACATCACAAGGGCTCCTCCACTGGCTGGGCTGCCTCTTGCCAGGCTTGTGTGCACAGAACATATTTCCTCATCATAGGGTCTGATACACAGGAGGTTAAAACCCATCTTCAATGCCAGAGGAAGATACCAAACATCTTGCAAAACCAGCTTTCTCCCTTTGGGACACCCTTCTTCCTGGCGGGAAAAATAGTGGTGGGGGCCTCCTAGGAACCCCTTTGCTGCAGCAGACCTATTGTTAGGGGTAGAGATGAGCCAAGACACAGACTCTCATTCAACAACATGAAAAGGGTCCTGGTCTATTCTTTACAGCTTCGCCATGCTGACTCTAGCCACAGCAAGCTCTTACTGTAGGGTCCAACTGCAGATTCTGGCTGTGGCTGTTTCCTGCTGGACTGTGACTGCAAGTATTAGTTTGCAGACTCTGAACACAGCTTTCACCCAGCTCAGCTATGCCTGCAGGCTCCAACTCCATCAGACCCAGACTGATCTCATAGTAGATCTTTTACTACATCAACCTCCCTTCTTTGTGGCTCTCTGGATTGCTCCTCCCTCCTCAGGGCTCCTCTTCTCAGGACCCTGTGCCTCCAAGAGCCTCCTAACCAGCCAACCCACCCCTTTTATCACACTTCTCTTTACTAGTTACAGCTGTGACCCATTAAGGGCAAGGCTATTCCTCTTCTTTGGTAATTAGTACAATTGTGACTTATCAGGAGCAAGGTCACCTGTAATCTCTTCTTCTACACCTACATCTTTTATGTCAGAGAGTAAATGGGACACTCCCCAGTCTTGTTGCTTTTCAGCATCAGGAATTAAATTTTGTCTAAGTCTTCTGTGGGCACACATGCAAGATGTGAAGGCTCCAGCAGGATTGTGGTCTTGATCCTCAATCTTTGCCTTGGTGAAGAAAAGCAGCTCCAGGCACTGAGTGAAGGGAGCCTCTTCCAATACTTCTCTCCTGCCTGCCCAGCTGTGAGTGGCTTTGGGTCCACGCAAGGGCTGTCCCAGGGGCTGTGGTTGTAAGGAGGGTGTGACACATTATAAACTAAACAACAAGGAGAGACAAGGCACAGTTTTCTTTGGTTTATTCCTACAAGGCTTCCTGACATATGGACAGTTGCTCAACACTCCTAGTGACCAAGTCTGGAAGGAGCTGTTTGATCTGATCCAAAAACAGGCCAGCTCCTTCATTCTCAGTCAGATGTAGCAAAGCAGATATGAGGAGGGGGCCCTGTGGTAAGGCAAGCAGTAAAGGACCTTTGCTCCTGCATGTGATGCAGGCATACAATGAATCTGAATATTATGGAGGTGGCTTTTCAGTGGAAAGTTGCCCAGGTGAGGGCCCAGAGCAGATCTTTGCAGCAGGCCTACAACTTGCATGTTGAGAAGATGAAGCCAGGTTCTCCACAGCATTGCATGATGGTAGGATGGGAAACAGTGGGTCACACCTGAAATACAAGTTTACACTGGAGAGAAAGGGCAACATTTTTCCCTATGGGGACAGTCCAGAGGGAAGCAAAGTGCCCAGAGAGACTATGCTGTCTGCATCCCTGGGACTTCTCCAGAGAAGACTTTAAAGAACTTTGAACCATATTATCACACCTTCTGATGTTGCTTTGAGCAGGAGGTTTCACTAGTGACCTCCTGGCATGCTCTTGAAATGGAGTTTTCCCACGACCCATTCTCCCAACTTTGGGTCCTCCCCCAGGAATCTTAGGATGAGTCAGTCTCACGTATTTCCACAAGGTCCTGAACAATATCCTTCAGAAATGTCTGAGTACCCTTAAATGCTCTTGCCCTTCATCCTGCAATGACTTCTCCAGCAACAGAGGCACTGACCCCCTTCAGCCTGCATGGCCTTTACACAGAATTTCTGTCAGTGACCCAGCTGACTTCAGAAAATAATTGAATGGCAGACAGTTCAGCAAAGGAAAGTCTGAAGTTCTGCACCTGAGAAGTAATAACTCAATGCATCAGCACATGCTGGGAGCAGATTTGCAAAATGGACTTGGAGGGAGAAAACAAGAGACAGTAGACTGGACCTGTGCCAGCTCTGTGCCTTTATGGCAAAGAAGGTCACCAGTGTTCTGGGTTGCACAAGGAGTCTTCTGGAGAGCAGACCAAAGGAGATGATCCTTCCCTCTCAGCAATGCTAAGGCCGCCACTGGAGTACTGTGTCCAGTTCCGCACTGCAAAATTGCTGGACCTTCATTTCTATTTCTGCTTGTAAAGAAGCATCACATAGGTGATGAAGCATCTGGAGCTTCCTTTCCATAGGAAAGGCTGAGAGTGCTGGGACTGTTTAGACTGGTGAAGGCTCAGGGCAGATCTCATAAAGATATGAATATCTGAAGCAAATCTGGAGAGAAGGCAAAGAAAGATTCTTCAAAGAAGTATCTCTTGAAGTGACAGGACCTGAGGCATTGAGCACAAACCAAAACACAGGAGGTTCATGCTAAAAAGAAAGAAACTTATTTTCATTAAGTGACCAAGCACTGGCACAAGTTACCTAGAGAGGCTGTGGAGTGTGGAGTCACTGACCCTGGAGATTTTAAGATGTTGCCTGGACATGGTCCTAGGCAGCTATCTCTATGTGACCCTATTTGAGCAAACGGCCACCTCCAGATAATTCTTCAAACCTCAGGCACTCTGATTTAGTAAACTGTTTGATTTTAGAGACCAGGATGAATTCAGTTGTGGAAGTGTCTGGCTTCTTATTTTTTCTTTTTATTTTCTACTTTACTTGACAATTATTAATGAACCATAACCTGTTTACCTGATTATTTTTGCTTCACTTCCATTACAATGACTACACACATGCATGAACATATACACTTCTCTGAATATATGCTGCTAACAGTCTACTGTAATATTGTCCTTTAGCAGTATAATTTATAAAATTTTACAAATTTCATAAGAGCACAAATATTAATATAAATATTTTATGTTTTATTGCAGATACAGATTTCTATCTTTTTCAGCAGATGTTTTCTCAATGGCAAGCCATTAAAACGAGTATCAAAAATATTACCCAGCAGCCTAATTAAATTATAGAAATTCATGTATCAGCTGGTAACTAAATATGCAGAGCATATATCCAGGCTTCACACCTTCAGCCTTCCCCAGACATATCATCAGACTCATGTGTTTTACAGAATGCACAGATGATCCACAAATCACAGGTGTTTTCCTTTCTCCGTCTGTTGATTTCCAATCCACTTTTAACACTAAGTTCAGCATGTAAGTAAGACATTTAAAGGATTTATGCATTTATAGGCTATATTCAAATGCAGAAATTATGCTTTTGCTGACTTGTTACAAACCTTTACAAACCTTTGTTTCAAGCACCTTTTGTTACAAACCTTTGTTTGTATGACTATTCTTTATGCTGGGTAAAAAGCAAATTGTCTGATTTCAGTTTTCTTGGGAAAAAAACCCAAAACCCACAAAAAAAAGAGAACCAGATTTTAAAAGTTCTGGTTCATTTGCAAATCTTTTTATAACACAGCTGATGACCATTTGCATGGGGTGTTTTTGTATTACTGTTTGTCAGTTCTACACAATTCCAGTAAACATAAATTTGTTCCAGCACTTCATGGATTCACAGTAAAATTTAATTGCTAATGTCAGTTCATACAAATCTCAGTATGCACAGTGATTAAAACAAAAGGTAGTTATAGGTAAGAGAACATATAAAGAATGTGAGAGTATAATTAATTTTAAGTTATCCATTATAAGTTTTGAGCTACATGATAGACAGTATTTCTCTTTCCTGAGCAAATAGAGAAACACAGAGAAAGATGAAGACAGCAGGATACAGAGGTGAGAAGTAAGGAAAGTTCATAGAGATTTAGTATTGAACTTCAGAATCAGCACTGGTATGACAGAGGGTATAAATATGCAATATGGTTTCACCTATGTAGGAAACCAGATGGTGTGCTGGAAAGAAGAAAAATCCACAACAAAATATGGGAAATAAAACTATAAAATACAACACAGGGAGAACAAGAATATAAGCAGAATTATATGTTTTCAGTGTTTTCCTTAATTATTTCCAGATCTTCATAAAAATTAATAAGAAGCATCTCAGAAATACCAAAGATTGGAAAGAGGAAAATATGTAGAGAAAAGGAAGATGAATAAAGTGGTTTTCTTTTAAAGTCAATACAGAATCTTCATACTATATTAATTTTAAATAGGAGTTTGGAAAGTTAATCCATTTTTGAAAGACATTTATTTAATCTACTTAAAAGTACTTTCAATGACAGAAAGTTGACAAGTTTCTTCAGCAAACTTTCAAGCTCTTCACTACCTTTTCCTTTCAAAAGTGCTTTCTAGTATGTTTTATACTAGACAATGAGTCTTTTTTTCTTGCAATTTAAGCCCATTACTTCTTTTCTGATACAGAGAGTATATAAACCCTTTCTTTGAATACTATTTTATTTTCTTGAAATCTATCAACACATTCTTCCTAAATCTCCTCTTTATTCTATCTTTCCTTGAAGGTTATAAAATCAAGACCTTCAATCAGTATTTTTGTTCAGTTGGCTCTCTCACCAATTGGTATCTGTTCATCATAAAGCCCCATGAAAGAAAATTAGTTGGCTCTCACCAATTGGTATCTGTTCATTATAAACCCCGATGAAAGAAAATTTCACAGAGTATGAAAGTGTATTCATGAATGCTGAATTGGCTAAAGGGATATCTATATGATTCCTCCTGTATGCCACAATAAATGCTGTGTTATAATGTCCACTTTTTGATGTTGCCTAATTTGTACATGTGCAATTTATTATTTCTGCCTATCTTGTAGTTGTCTCTATTGAATTGCATTCTATTATTTCGTGCATGCTTCTTATTTATCAGGATT
This sequence comes from Tychaedon coryphoeus, assembly GCA_013398595.1. Lineage (NCBI taxonomy): Eukaryota > Metazoa > Chordata > Aves > Passeriformes > Muscicapidae > Tychaedon > Tychaedon coryphoeus. The sequence continues at coordinate 134,113 of WBND01000758.1, read as the reverse complement.
ATTTTGAATTCTATTGCTGTCCTCCAAGATACTTGCATGGTTTCCTGTGCCTCGTATTATATATAATATATATATACATATATATATGTATATATATATATATACACACATATATATATATATATGTATATCCTCTATTATAGTATCCATGCTATTCATAGTGAAGCTTCAACATGGCATCTTCAGATAACTGAAGCAGACCTCACAAAAGAAGTAAACAGAACAGCAAAAGAAGAAAAAAATACCCAAATACAGTAAATAAAGCAAGCGTATCAGTAGGCAAAAAAATACAAGCAGAAAAAGAATCAAAGCAAGCCTATATATGGATTGTGCTGCATTAACATGCATATCTGGATTGTTCTATCATTAAACAAGATGATCCTTGGTAATAGTGATCCTTTTTTTGTTTGTTTGTTTGTTTTCATCGCTAGTGCATCTGTAAAATCATCTACAGATATTGTCAAGAAAAAACACTTTCTTCTTGTCCTGAGGATTTTAGAATATTTGAGTATTTATAGACTCTTGCAAGCGAAAATCGTGTACTTCAAAATTATGTAAAAATAAAAAGGACAGTTCAGCCACTGATGCAGAAATCTATGTTCCTCTTTAATTAATGTGACAGATCATCTGATTCTGCTTGTCTTTTGCTAGTTTAACCTCCACAATGAAGAAACATAAAGATGTTACTTCCTCTAGCTAAAACAGCAACAAGAGGAAATATGGCAGTGTTTCTTCTCTTTTTCATTTTCCTTCTAATCTTCTTCCTTTCCAAGTTTCAGGGTATTAATATAGTTGTAATATTGTCAGTGTATTAAACAAAGAATAAACACAAATTTGCTATGGTACAGACCAGTACTCAAACTCTTCCATGTCCACAGCGTGGGATGTAGATCCATGAACTCTCTCAGCTGGAGAACAAGTAATCAGTCTTTAGGTACACTTACTTTTCCTCTCCAAAGAATTATCACAGATGACTTACTTCATATTAACGTTATACCATGATTGTATCAGTGAGAGGTATGGCCACAAGGTGTGTATAGAAGTGTGCCCCAATGCTTTAAACTACATGTCTCGTGCTTAGTACAGCCACTTAACACTGGCTACTGTTTCTTTTATACAGCTCATTTTTAACAAGAAAGTTTGACTGAAAATCATCAGCCAGATTCAGGAATTGTCAATCACTCTATCTTTTTTATATATTTGACTGTCATGTATCAGATCTGCTCTAGAGCCTGTATCTTCCAATACTTTTGGGCTAATTTAATCTCTGGCCTTAACAGCATGAAATTTATGAGAATCTTAATTTATTTTTTCTTTCAATTGAATATAGTACTTTTCTGAATTAAAAACAAAAAATTATACACAAAAATGCACCTAAAATGCAAAAAATGCACAAAAAAATGCACCCCCCCCCCAAAAAAAAAAAAATCAAAACCAAAAACCAACAATAAACACAAATAATGAAAACAGGAAAACAGCTGTTAGGACAATGTTGGGAACAATGCAGTTGTTATGTGCTAAGACAGTCATGACATTGCTGTACTGGAAACCAAGAAAGAGTATTCTTTGTGGCAGACTAAAAGGGTTGTGTCCTTATACTCATACCATTGGATTGCCATAGTAGATATGACACTTATGTAGATTATGAAAGATTCAAGTTAAAAAAGATAGGTGTCTTTTATTTATTGTAATTTAAATCAGATACAATTCAATAATCAGGAGAAAATTCTGACAGTTGTAAACTGTTTGAGATGAACTTTTCTTTTTGAGCATCTATCACTTTGTCTACTAAGTATTCTAAAAACTATGTATTTTTACTCCATACGTTCTACCTACTCCACAGTGTATTTAATATATAAAATCTAATTAATAGAATTTTAATTCTGGTAGAACAAATCTTACACATCAGTAATTATGATTAATGCACATGGGATACAAACTCTAGTCATACTGATTGTAGTAAGGCCTATCAAATATATACCAGATGTAAGCACTTTGTTAAGGCTACTTCAAAAAATGTCAGCATTTTGACTTAAAAGGACAAAGCTTTAACATCTGTTATTTTTGTTCAGTACTTCCCTCTATCCAAGACTAAGTGCAGCTGTTTGTGCCAGCAAGCCTTTGTGCAATGGTGTGTGTATATGCACTCGCGTCAGCTTGGCTGAAGCAAGAGAGTACCCATTCTTCTTTAAAGAATCAACATGTAATATAATCTAATCATAATTTTGCTGCTTTTCAATGAAGTATAGATTTGCTATTTCTGCATGCACTCTTGTTTGGTCTTTGTGTTGAGGCATTGCATTTAATTACGTAAAATAAAATGTATGCAGTCCAGTAAACTTAAAAAGTGTGCAAAAGATTAATTATTTATGATTATAGCCTATCTCCTTGTGTATCTGTACCACTAATCCCAGACAAAAATATTCTATTTTCAGGGAAGATTTTTTAAAATAGTGACTATGACATCTCTTTTTCTTCTGTAAAAATAGTGATATTCACAAAGATCAAGATCTTAATACTACTGTTTAAATACTTCCTATTAGAATGAATAAATGTAATTTTTAGGTGTGTTTGATTCATAACTTAGGAGAAAGTTATCTAATTTTGCTAAGTCATTCTGTATTGCCCAAAAATGGACTTAGTCGAATGAGATGTAAGGTGAGAAATTTCAGTCATCCCAGTCACTAAAGGACATTGAAAAACCTCTGTCAACCCTCAGGTACATTGCCTAAATTCCAGAGGTACTTCATTATTTGAGTTTAAAAGTTGTCAGGGCACTCAGCTGCACGTCTGTACCCTAAAGTGGAGCAGCTAAATGCCTCAGCACTGTCTTGCCTGACTTGGATCTAGAAATGAGGCCATGAGAGTACCGTGCAAATCTCGTTGTCAGTGCAAGGAATAAGCACACAGTCAGACTGCTTGTGATGCACAGGTGAAGAAACCATCTGCTTTTCCTGAATTAGCTTAAATGAGTTTGGGTAAGGGAGCCTCATACATATTCACAAAAATCCTATTTTCCAGTTAGAGTATTTCCAAAGTGATTAAAAAAATAAGGTCTTAAATACTTAAAGAAAATGTGAGATGAAGTCTTCGTTGTCACATTGTCATCATGTGTGGATTCGAGGCCTTTGATTTGCCGTAGTTCCATAGAAAAGAATTGAAGATTTGAAACTTCAGATAAAGGGGAAGACAAATCCAAAAAACCGGTGATATTTCTACTATGGTTTTATCCCTGCCTAACTACTTTTCTTATTAGTAGTTTCCCTTGTTTTAGCCTGATTTATTTTCCTAGGCTTTAAAACAGTAGAAACATCAGACATCTTAAAATTTTCTTTTGTCATTAAATTAATTTTGATTTACAGCATCAATTTTCTAAACCAAAGTAAGTTTTTCTACATGTAGTTGTAATTCTAATCTTCATTTTTGTTAATATAAGCAAAGGTTTCCAGTGTTTTTCTCCATCCTTAGTCTTTCTTTGCCATGAAGACTATGGTTGGAAAATACATGAGTAATTTCTGATTTCACTATGTAGTTTCAGAAAGTAATTTAGATATCTTAAGAGCATACAATTCTTCCCATTTTCCTTCTGAAATATTTTAGTGTCCTCTCTTTGTTTCCAATTTCAGATTTTACTGGTATTTTAATTATTCTGGTTGGCATCTTTTCTCATAATTCTTTATCACTCCTGTTTTGATGCCCTCTGTATTTTCCTTCATATGTCCATTTAATCTTGAATAATTAATGAAAATAATCATAGCTCTCTAGGCACTGATTTTGGCACATAGTCTTACTGTTAGCTATCAGCTTACAAAATGTAATGCTCCTATGAGGGCATTTTCAAAAAGTCACAGAATTCAATTATTCACTTCTACAGAGCAAGAATCACAATGTGTTAATACTTTCCTACAGTGGATTTTATATTTTGGCATTAGATCACAGTAAAGCTTCAGCTTTTCAAAATCTGGCAAAGTAAAGGAGAGTCACCAGATGGAGTCCTCAGGTAACATACTGAAATCAATGTAGTTTATTCATACAGAAGTGTTTGGGTAGGCTGTGTATTAATCTCAACCTTCAAAAGCAAACCTACAATGACTTGCCAGATTTTGGAGTTCACAGAAGAAGAGACCCTGTTAACTGATGAAGTTATTTCACATATTTGCCTAGATTTATTTTAAAGGATCTTTGGAAGGCTTATCTACCATGTGCTACTCTATTCCTCTGTCTTCCCAGCCAAATAGATAGAGTTCAGCCTTCCCATTTAAAAGGAGTCCAGGCCGAATAATTATATACTCCAATTGTTCTCCATCTGCTGCTTGCTTGATCTACAAATGCCTTTTCTTGTACCAGGAAGCAAACAGCAGAAACTCAGCTGTTCAGAATTTCCATCTGGGAAACTGCAAGTCACTATGATCCAGTCCTTAAAAGAACAAACTATTTCTGCATATAGTAAAGTATAGATTAAAACCTATAGGAAGGGTAAATTATTTTAAAATTAAAATTATCTCTTTTACAGTGGATTGGTACTAAAGGGTAGGCAGAAAAAAATCAAGTAGGAAATAAACTGTCTATGGTGCCTTTTTCTAAGCTAGAGCTCTGCAAGTTAGAACACACGCTGCACCGTTGGAGTTGCAGATGATAGCTATGTCTAAATGATACCTGTGAATTCCAGAAAACATTTATTAGAATCAGGTTAATATTTTTTCTCAATTCATGTGCCTCCAAGCTTTTTATATGGAGCATATTTATTAAAATCATGATTCCTAAACTTTGTAGCTAGTATTAGAAAAATAGAAAGGATTTTTCTGTCTAAAGCTTGGTATAAAGTGATACAAATCTGATTTCTTTTAAACGCACAAACCAAATATCTACCAGCATAAATATAACTTACTTTTTATTTTTCAAAAATATGATAAAACTATAAAAAATGAACATTTAAAAAATTTATTTTTATAATTTGTAGTTTTTTTAATTTATTGCAGAAACTGAATTCTCATACTTTTCTTTCAATTAAAAGAATTAAAAGGAAGGTTCTTTAGTCACAACATTGATTTCTTTTTTCTCTATAGACAACAACTTCTCAAAACAAATTATTTTCAGAACTAGAATTTAATTTTGTTTAAAAGAGACAGTGTGTTTTAAAATCTAAATCTCGTTACTTTAACCTGTTATAATTTGAAAGATTTCTACGATTACAAAGTATACTGGAGCAAGCTCTTCTAGCAACAACTTTTCCTGGAAGACAGCAAAACCATAGATGTATGTATGGAAGGAGGGAGAAAAAAAACCCTCACACCTTCTGTTCCTTGTAAAAAAAAAAAAAAAAAAAAAAAAAAA
>WBND01000758.1:109938-128717 GCA_013398595.1 Tychaedon coryphoeus | reverse complement strand
ATGGTATATATTAATATTTTAAGTACAACATATGTTTAAGGTCTGACCAATGGGTCCAGCCTGCTCTGTCCCATCGCAGGATATGGCTAGGCCCCACAGCTAATGTTGCTGGGATGCTGGGAAAAGGTTAAATACAGTGAGACGCATCATGTGAACATGAAGAAGGACCAGGCATTCTGCTGGAAGGTAGGTCAAGTAATACAGATGCCAGAGAGCTGACAAGAAACAGCCAATTTGGCTTCACAAAGAGCAAATTGTGCATGACGAATCTTACAGTGGAGCGACTATATTGGTGGACAAGGGGCGAGCAATTTATATCATCTACCTGGACTTGTGTAAAGCATTTGTTAAGTCCCCATACTGCATCCTTCTGGCTATTTTGGAGAGACATGGGTTTGAACGACAAGCAGTTTGATGGATAAGGAGCTGGTTGGATGACCACATCCAAAGAGTTGTGGTCAATGGCTCTATGTCAAAATCAAAATCAGAAAGAAGTGTTGTCTCTCAAGGATCTGTACTGGAGCTGTTACTGCTCAATATTTTTATTAATTACATAGACAGTGGGATTGAGTGCACCTGCAGCAGGTTTGGGGTGACACAATCTGAGTGGTTCGGCTTATACGCTTGAAAGAAGGGATGTGAACCAGTGGGATCTTGATCAGTTTGAGAGGTGGGTCACTGAGAGCCTCAGGAAGGGGGTGAGGCACTGGAACAGGCTGCATGGAGAAGTCCATGCACCATCCCTGGAAGTGTTCAAGGCCAGGTGGGAGGCGCTTTCAGCAGCCTGAGTTAGTGAAAGCTGTCCACACTAGGGGTATTGGGATTGGTCTTGAAGGTCCCTTTCAATTCAAACAATTCCCCTGCAGCCTTCTAAGAGACTGGCAGAGCAGCTATACACACTGAAGCCTTAGGAAATACACCTGTGGAAATAGTGTGAGGAGAAGAGCGCATCAGAGAGAAATTGTTATAAATTGCTACAATCTGCCCTGCACAGCTTGAGAGGGAGAAGTAGAGAATTTGGGAATAAATTAATGAAGTTGAGGCTGGGAAAAATAGTGGAGATGGGAGAAAATGTTTTGGAGTCTAGGGGTTGATTTTTTTTTTTTTTTTTACTATTTGTCATAATCATACACTTTTTAAAATTGCAATAAATGAATTTTTTTTCTTCAAGTCAAGTCTGCTTTGCCTATGATGGTAACTAGTAAGCAATCTCCTGCTTCTATCTAGAGAGAAAAAATGTTTTTAAAGAGTTTTAACCTTTTTAAGAGGAATTTAAAATTAAAAGCTCCTTTCTTTTTAAATTGATCAGGGATTTGGTCTACATGGATTATTTGCTAGTAGACAGTCTCAGATAGAATATCCTGGTAAAGCAACTTCAGTCCATTAAAACTTGCATTTAAAAGTTTTTTGTAGAAGTTTTTTTTGTCCTTAAATGTTTTTAATTCAAGTACATGACATGAAGTGTTCATGCGAGCTTTTCCTACCGCTGTTTTGTCTGTGGTTTTCTAAAAGACATTTGTGCCTCATCCTTGAAGTTGTGTGTAGAGTTCTCCAAAAAATTTAAACTTGCTTCAAGTGAAAACAAGAAAAAGCAAGTGATTACGATGTTCATAAGAGGTGTTGATACGTGGTGAAAAAGATTATAATTAAAGCATTTTATTAAACTTGTTCTGTATTCAGTGGCTTTCAGCTTGTTAGGAGAAATCATTACTACAGGTGTTTTCATTTTAAGAAGCAAACAAAATGATGAGGGATTAGAGAACAAAATCCTTCTGGGAATGTATCTTTTAGTTACCATTCTGGTGTTACTCTTGTCTGCTATGTGATGATGCAGATCTAAATTTGCTGGCTGCAATTTTTTTAGCAATTTATGAAGGTAATCACTACAAAAGATAGTCTTAAATACTTTCCTTTTTGTTTTCTTAGAATAAAGTACAGATAGTAAAATCCCTTCTGAGCATTTCTCAGCAGAAATAGGTGCTTCAATGATGACACTGAAACAGTCCTTCATATGTGATGTGTTAGGGAAAAAAATATGGTATAAATAAATTTTTACTATTTATGTTTGTAGACACAAGAATCATCAGCACTAACTACTAAATGCAACATAATTCATTCTCACTCATTCACACACTCTTAAGTTCAGTGTTCAGTGAGGTTGTGATGTCACAATGGGCCATGACTGGAACACCCTGTGTCTCGGAGCTCTGATGGGTAGCCATGACCACTGACTTTACTGCAACTCTCAGAGAGACATCAGGTTCCCCTTATATTCAGAACTGTATTGGCAATTAGCAAGAAATCCATCTCCTTTTGTGAAAGGAATAGGTTGACACAATCAAATTTTGTTTCGCAGTTTGTGGTTAAGGAAGTACACACAATAATTTGAATCCTGTATTGTTTATGAAAACTGTCACTTTCTTTTAAAGTTCATCACATTTAGTTGTATGAACACTTGGTTCCAGCCTTTACAAAAGTGTTACTAAGCAAAATTTGGCTTTTGGCATGCTTTGTACTCTGAAAGTTGGTCAAGCTGTGGATTTCAAAAAAGGTAGCTCTGAAACTAATTAATTTGGATTTAATAATTAAAATAGCAGTATCAGCACCCAGTAATTTCTGCTACATTAGTCAGTTCACAGAGTTTATTTACTTTATCTGAATTAATTAATTCTCCTTTCAGCACAGTCATTTATTTTCAAGGTAACAGCTATTCTGAACGATTCAGCCATGCAAGTGAAAAGAATTCAGTATGGTATTAGGGAATTATATTGTGCCTCCCTTTCTATCTTAAGAGGCTCTAAGTGTGTTTGGGGTTGTGAAGCAAAAAATATGACTGTTTTCCTAATAGGGTGAAATTTCCTGTTGTTATGAACTGTACATTACATCCTGTATGACAGAAGCTGTTAAAACTGGTACATCAAAAGGTTCGTCTGTTTTAGAAAAAAATTTTAAAATTATCTTATTATTACTTTTTTAAAAATTATATTATTATTATAACTCCAGATTTATAAATCCAATTCCTAAATTCTGGCAGATCTTCACTTTTTTGTAATTGAATAGAATGTAAGCAGGATGAGTTCTTGGCCAGCCCTCAGGTCCTGGCTCTGTAGGACATCCAGGGTTGTGGCACTGAGCATGAACTATGACAAGGTTTTAATTATTTCCACAGGAAACCCACTCTTGCAAGCCTCTCGCCATTACAAATGTTACAAAAATAACCAATAAGCTCAGAAAAATAGAAAATACAAATCAGCTGTTGTTATGATGAGCAATAAATTGAAATATCAGGGTTGGTATTATGATAAGACATGGAATCTTTAAAAAGCCTTAATGGATGAAAGACAGAAATCATATTGCAGTTTCTGTGCAGTAAGAAATTTCCATGAACAGTTTTTGAAAGGTTCAATTGCAAAAAAGTCTGGAAAAAAAGACTTATCATTCTAACTCACCAAAACCCATTCAATTAACCAATAATTTCTGGCTAATCCCAGGAAAGAACAGAAAATTGAAATGAAGCTTTTGCAGTCTTTAGAATTTGTTTAAACTGATTGCTCTGGTCACTAAATTTAAAAATGAGCATCCGAATGTAAACTCTCTGAAAAAATAAAAGAGGCAAAGAATAGAAAGGAAGATGACATGGGAAAAAAAGTAGCATGAACAGTCATAATGTTCATTGCAGACCTCAAAATAAAATGTTGATCTTCTAAATTCTTATTAGACATCTATTTAGAAGTTTAAATTACCTTCAAAATTGCTGACATGATACATCTTTAAAAAAATTTTGAAAAATCTGTAAATATTTTGGCAGCCAACACTATATTATTTTTTACATATTTATAATACTAATGTATGTGGTAAGCAAACAAGGTATTTTTCTTACTGTACTGATTAAAAAAAAAAAAAAACAAACAAAAAGAAAAGAAAAGAAAACCAAACTCTTGTGTAACATCTATTTAGAAGTTTAAATTACCTTCAAAATTGCTGACATGATACATCTTTAAAAAAAATTTTGAAAAATCTGTAAATATTTTGGCAGCCAACACTATATTATTTTTTACATATTTATAATACTAATGTATGTGGTAAGCAAACAAGGTATTTTTCTTACTGTACTGATTAAAAAAAAAAAAAACAAACAAAAAGAAAAGAAAAGAAAACCAAACTCTTGTGTAATGCCTTAAATACACTCTAGATTAGAGTAAAATAGTTATCTATTCTTTTAATTCTTTCCATGAAGCAATTTGATGTGGAAAAATGTTTCCTTAAAAAAAAAAACACTCAAAAAACAAAACCAAAAAAAGCCTAAGTACTTTATTATAATAAATGCTAATTATATTTTAACTGTTTTTACTTTTTTAATTTTAGGGTTTATTTTCATAAACCATACGAATAACAGGTAAAATTATTTTGTGAGTTTGTCCTTGATGAAGCTAAGAAGTATTTCCAACTGGAATGACTATGTTTACTTTTCTGTGTTACAGATGGAAAGAAATACAAAAGAAAACAGTAAATAACTGTTTCCACCTTGCCTTAAGTCTGTATAATCAGTGTTATTGAATAATATAAATAAATAGCAGAAGCTAGTTCATATTGTCCAAATAAGTATTACTCGATAAGAATAATACATTTCTCCTTGAGCCAGGTTTTTTTTTTTTGGTAGATAAAAGGTTAGCAATTTAAAAATACTCTTAAAGATTTTGTATCTTAAAAAATGTTTTCCTTAAGTGGTGTTTTTAAAAAACTTCACAGTCTAAGCTCAAAGAAGGAACAGGACATTTTCATGTGGGAGGGTGTGTGTTTTCTTGTTCTGTTCTGGTTTTATTTCAAGAATCTATATCAATAACAGGTTCACATAATTGACCTTGTCCTGTAGTGAGAAAAAATATTCTAATTTCAGACCGTTGATAGAAAAGACCTATTGGGTCACCAAGGTCACAGGATTTTGTACCATCCTTACTTTGTGTGGGCTTTTTTCTGCTCTCCTGACAAGCATATCCACCAAGCTCCACTTATCAGGAAACCTCCTATGAGTTGGAGGTCCAAATGTAATTTCCAGGACAGCCAAAAAGAGCTCACATGGCAGGAACTAAGAACCACACAGCCACTCACTCAACACCAACGCTCCCAAATCCATCATCAATCTCCTGCCCCCAGTGATGAGGAGAACTGGAAATAAAAAGTAAACCTCATGTGTTGAGATAAGAACAGTTTAATAACTGAAACAAAATAAAATAATGGTAATAATAAATACTAATAATATTAATAGTTGTATTGAAAAGGAGAGAGAAAGAGGAATAAAACCCAAGTGAAGCAAGTCATGCACAGTAAAATTCCTCACCAGCTACTGATCAATGTTCAGCCTGTCTCCAAGCAGCTATCAACCCTTCCCAGCCAAGTGCCCCCAATTTGTATTCTGAACATAGTGTTCTATGGTATGGAGTAGAGGGTGGATATACTCTTGGTTTCAGCTGGGATAGAGTTCATTTTTTCTCATTAGCTAGTAGGAGAATACCATTGATAACACACTGATCCCTTGATTGCTGCTTAGTAGTGCTTACCCTAAGTCATGGGCTTTTCAGTTCTCCATGCTCTGCCAGCAAACAGGGGCACAAGTTGTGAGGGAGCACAGCCAGGACAGCTGATATGACCTGTCCAAGGGAAAGGAGGAAATTATTTCCACAGAAGCAGCATAGAGTTAAAATATAGAATAATTATCTTTGCTCCACTTTAACCCTCAGCAACTGCTTGGATCTATTCAAAACATTGCATTCTGCCAAAAAACATTGTTTACTTGGTTTATTTGTTTTTTTTTAACTTACCTATACCCTCCTGAAAAGAGAGGAGAAATTTGCCATGGAAATGCTTTCAGAGCTTCAGCTACTAGAACTCTGTGACTTTGTTATGTAAGAATCAAATCTGCCATCTATCTGCACTCTGAAAAGCAGAATTCCCAGAAGGGAGTTTCAAATAGATCACTTCCACGCGTTGGAGAAAGTTAATTGATGATGTAAGAATAACTATTTACAAACTGTTTTAGCAAATAATCTCATCATTCCAGAATTTTGAAATCCTCACTTATGTCAGCAGGTCATGGAGGTGAAACGACATTTCTTTGGGAAAAAATATAAACTAAAGTGGATGAATATATTTTCTGAGCAAAATGTAGCTTTTAATGTAATTTTCACATTACAGAATTCCTGTAGATTTTGAGAGCTAAAGTAATTTTTGCTTAATCACAATAAATAGATGGAGTTTGCAATATCAGCACCATCTCTTACTAATTTTTTGAGAAAGAACCAGTAAAAGCAACTTTTACAGTTTCATTTCTAAATGTTTCAATTGCTTGTGTACTACAATAGAACCCAGAATTCCTACCTGAGTACCAGGATTTCTTATGCTAGACAAGATATAAATAATGTAAGATGAGAAAGTACAAAAACAAAGAGATTTCCCCCACTATCACTTGGACAAGCAAAAAAAAAGATCAGAAAAATAGTTTTCACCATCTGAGAGAAATTATTTTTTTTACATGGGCACTCTATTGAAATCAGAACTGAAAAAAAACATGGAAAGTATTCTAATTAATCAGTGCCAATCTCTTTACAGTTATATTACAGAACAGTATTTCATTTTAATTTAAATAGAATTTTAAAAATTTTAAATTCAATTTAAAAAAACTATTTGTATGGTCACTCAAATTGTTTAGCCAAGAGACAAGCTAACAGCATTCCCAATGCACACCTGGTCATGCCTAAAATAACCATGAGGGGGGAAAAAATTAAAAGGAAAAAAGAAAAGAAAAAATGAAAAAAATAAATTTAGGCACAGATAGGGAAATGTCTTCTCCATCTTTCAGCATTTTGAAAACAAAATTGAATTGTCCTACGTTTTGGACATTTGCTTCATCTGCATCCTGGAGGTGAAAAATTCAATAGTGAGTCATTGACAGATTTGATTAGAGAGAGAAGTTTGCAAACACAAGTGGAGGGTTTTGAAGCAGTCAATAAGGAATAGAGGGCAGGGGGGTGGTGGAAAGGGTCCATGAGGTTTGTTTGAGGAACAAGTGCCCTGCTTGCCAGCAACTGCTTACTCCACAGATATTCCCCTTGGTCTGCCCTCTTCCACAATTGTGTTTCTACTTCTTAAACACTGCCGCCGTTCTTTCTCCGGCTGCTACCATTTCAGCAGGGAGGAGATTATCTGCTACCTGCTATCTGTTCCAATGATGAGAAGAACTGGGAGGGAAACAATCCCTGGTGGCAGGGCAGTGGTCCAGAAGCAAGTGGCTGATCTCTTTACCAACGTTAAGCATGAAGGTAGGCATTAGTTTTGGAACACCAGTGCCATAGTGATGGACAAGGTGTGAATAAGCATTAAGAAAAATAAAATTACAGCTGGAAAAATCATTTGGACTTTTTTTTTGTGTATGTGGGGGTTTTTTTGTTGTTTGTTTTGTTTTGTTTTGTTTTGTTTTGTTTTGTTTTGTTTTTAAAGGTAATATAAACCTAATTAGACCAACCCACCATGTAAATTCATGGTGTGCACTAGAAAGATATTTAAAACAGCAGACCAAGTAAAGAATAATACTTTGTACAATTTACTGCCTCTTAATTTAGTTTTAAGGTTTAGATCACATTCAAGCACCACCTTTAGTTGCCTTTTTTTTTTATTTTATAATTCTTTTTTTCTGAATGCATTTTTTGTTTTGTGCATGACAGATGTTGTAGGGGTGTTTAATATTTTTTGTGTGGCAGTTGCTTCTATAATTTAATTTAAAAATTTTCTCCTTGTTCTGATTCAATGCAATCCAGATTTATGCTGTAAGATTCCATACCTTATCTATCTTCTCTATGTTATGCACTATGTCATATTATATTTTCCCTTTTTTCTTTCACCTTTACCCCAGCAAAATCTTTTGCAGTCTTAGAAGTCCGTAGGATCTAATGTTTCTTTGTACAGAAACTGCTTCAATCCTTTCCTCAGCTCTCTCTTGTGCAGTTCTATTGTATATATTGCATATATTCTGTTATATAGTCACATAGTTAGAGAGAGGAAACAAAATACATAGGGCTGCTTGATCTGCATACAATATTCAAATTTTAAGCACAAGATAGCTTTATACAATGGCATTTTACACTTTTTGGTTATTTCCTTCTTTAATTTTTTTTCAGTATCTCTTTTACAGGAAAAAGGCCATTGTGCCCCAGTTGGTAGGCTGACTGCACTTATTCCATGTAGGTGCCAGGATTCTGTAAAACTTCTTGGAATGGGCAGCCATAATCATCTTCTAGAGTGGAAATTAATACTCCAGCCTCCAAAAATTATAATTATTTATGCTGCACTTACACTCTTGGATTTTCCCAGGTACTAAGAGGGGATTATTTAGTAAAATAGCTTTCTCTCATAAAAAAAAAATTAATTTTGGAAAAAAGTCTACCAGAAAATAAGAGATAAAATTTAATTTCCTTCAACAGACAATCTTTCAAGAGTTTAATCAGTCTTAAAAAATCTGTATAAATAGGAAAAAAATCAGATTTTTTTGGTCTTGGTCAGAGTCCTATGTAATTTTTTGAATTGAGTGTGATCTGTCCTGCCTTTAAGTCATCACTGTCTTAAAGCAGTTTCAGGCTCTTAGTGCTACTAGTCTTCCAGAACATTATAAAAGGTAAAATGTTACTCCCCTTATATGTAAAACTTAGAAGAAATTTACTTCTTTAATTGTATTAATTACCCCTTCAGTAAGTCTCCTCTTGAAATTATCCTTTGTCTAAATAATTTAGGCAGGAATACAATTGGAAGAAAACAAAACCCAAAATTTATCTTCATATAAATATATATCTATATATAAAAATAATTACTCAATAGTGTCCAAATATTCTATGCTTCCAAAGTACTTGAAACTAAAAGTTTTAAGAGATCAACTCAAAGTTAAGAACCATGAAAGCAGAGAAAAATTCTAATATAAGTTTTGTTTTGCAGATGTGAGGCTACTGGGCATCAAATGTAGCATTCAGTGCCTCATTTAAGCACCAAAATTCAAGTCTATAGTCCTCAAAACATCCTGAGAAGAGATTGCTGACATGTAAGATTGCTCCAGGAAATTTCTCAAGATGTGTAGCATGCTTCTGCCTTGTTGCATGCTTGTTGCCATTTGGCATGGCTGAGTACTGTATTTGATACTTAGCCCCATTAGTAATCTGCATAGTAGTAGTCCTGCTTTCCTCAAGGACTCAGCTGGAATTGGAGATACTCTTTAGTGTAGTTAAAACATAGTAATAAAATCAAGTCACCACAATATTTAGCAGACATTGATACTTTCATTGAAAAATGTCGAAGTGAGGATTGAGAAAAAAGAAGGATACAATTATCCTTATTAAATATAATATTTGTACTCCTTCAGAAATTGGAAGATACAGTCTCAACATCCTTCCTTACATGAAAAAATTCAAACTTAGGTATCCCATCCCAAGCTTGAAGGTGAGTTCATTACATGCTCCTGGGGAATCTGTGTTCATAAAAAGTCAAAAAATGCTATGCAGTTCACTTAATTAATAAAGCTTTTGAATTAAAAATAACAATCAGTTTTCTTTACCTGTCAGATAGACTGGAAGACCAAAGAAACATATGGCCAGTTCCCATAGAAATAAAAACTTAATTGTCAGTATCTACAATAACTTCAACTTATCAACTTTTCCCCTCTTTTTCTTCTTAAAACTTGATATAGTCTTTCTCTAATTACTTCAAATAGCAAGGAAACACATACTTTTCTAATTTGGAACAGGAATCTTGTGCAACCTATATCCAACCTATATGATACCTTGATATTGGTATGGCCATAAAAAGGGTAATAACCTTCTTTTATGGCCATAGCAATATCATTAGAAAAATAAACCATTCCAAAAACTTATACAGATTGCCATATGCTGCTCCCTAGGCACCCACTGTTAAATATATTTAGTATGAGGATTCTGGGCTGGAGACCTGGTATGACTGTTCTTATATTTTCACAGGCAATACTTTTGTTCTCTCTGAAAGTATATATATTAATGCACTATGGCTAGTACCCAAAGGACAGCAGTCATAGGAGCAAAAATGTGATTTACCTTTTCCTTCTCCACATATCTAACTTGATAGTTTTGTCATGTTTTTTATTATTAACTTATGTGGAAATTACAGGGTAGATTCTATTCATTTATTTATAACTCCACATCTACTGTAACTGTTCTATTTAATGTATCTTTCTCTACCAAGAAGAACTAGAACTGAAATTCTCTCTGAATGGATTCTGTCAGAATTTTCTCCACCTTTTAGTTTATCTTTACCCAGCCCTGTCACTGCAATCCTATTTCCCCTGAAACATCAATAAAGATTTAGGCTTTGATGAGGACACATCATAATATAATAATTTTTTTTCTCTTTTCTCATCTAACCACTGATGTAATGCACTTTGAATTGGCAATCAATGTTTTTATATTTATAAATTTGCAGTTAGAAATTAGTTTTAGCTTGTAAGAAGCATCTGTTTTGCCTATATTTGGCATAGCTGTAATTGGGATAATGTTTGCTAACTGAGAAAGACAGGATGGATTACAGCAAAACAATTCTGAGACTATACTAGCTGTCACACTGAGTTATAAACCAGTTTTTAGTGTCATTGATCTTTACATGAAACCTCCATCACTCAGTAGAATCACTAGGGAGGGAAACTAACCCAGGAAAAATGATAGCTTTGTGCCCCTAACTTTTTTGATTTTTTTTCCTTCATCTGACAGGGTAGAAAAGTCACCGCTCTCTGTATTTGAATGCACAAAAAAAAAAGGAAATTCATTTAGTATTAAGGTTCAAAATTTAACCTATCAGTACATGATAAATGTGTGTTAGTTACAAACATCTAGTTCATGTATACCTTGATGGTCCTTCACATGATGATCCTTTTTATGAGAAAACTTTGGAGTCAGCATAGGTTCCTTTAAAGTTTATTTAGAAGCTAAAGCAATTTGTTGGAAATATATTTAATATATTTATCTAGTTATCCATTAATTAAGACATTGGTACATTTCTATATTTTCCACAAGTGTCAGCTTATTTATGCATTTAAAAAATATTCCTGCTGTTTATTTAACTTTAGAAAATATGCAGGCATCAATGGCAGCCTCCACAAACTAGCATTAATAATGATGAAAACAAGTCTTGGGCAATCATTCATTTAAAACCAAAACAAAATAAGCTAAACCAAAAGACAGTTGGAAATGATACTGAGTAACATTAACTTTATATGAATTAGAGAATTCTATTTATTTCTCTATACATTGGGAGTACCTGAAGATGTCTGAGACATCTTCATGGAGCTGGTAGACACTAAACATCACTATCTGAAAATCTGTTTTCTTTGTCTAAGGAAAAGAAGAACGACACTAATAACATCTTGAATGGCAATAGATGCCTATTTTGATCCACTGAACTCAGCACTAGCTGTCTGAAATGTCTAAATATGAGCAAGGTGTCTAATTTCTCATTACAGAAGTTCTCTCACCTATTATAAACTTCCACCAACTCCTTCACAAGATATGCCACAATGACTTTTCAATTAAGTATAAGGTGATCGATGCCACCAAGCACAAAGGAAAGGGTGGGAAGTAAGTAATGGAACCGTATGTCATGCACGTAGACTAGGGAGAAATGAATCAGCACTGCCAAAAGAAATTATGAACTTAAGAAAAGGTACAAACCAGAAATTGATATCCCTATTGCCTTTGAAGGGTATTTGTAGCTGAGCAGGAAATATTTACAATTTTACATTGATATCACAATCTGACTAAAATGCTATCTCATGTACAGAGACATGATAATTAAATCTTACAGGGATGATCTCACAGACAGGTAGTGAGATAGGCCACTCCAGACTCATCAAAATATGTGGTCTGATTAGCCAATATCAGTGTTCACAGTGCAGACAGGACTGTAACAGGGACTATAATAAAGAGGATAGTGCATATAAAGCACTTGACTGTCCCACAGTCCTACAAGGACTAAATCTGAGTACAGATTCCGTTCAGAAGGCATTTCAGACATATCCACTGGACTCTCCCACTTTAGTCAGCTTCCTACATCTTAGCACAAGTGTAAATAGAGATACTGTCAGGTATTTTTATGACGTTCATCTGCATGTGGGTTGGAAAAGGCAAAAATTGAATAGGAAGAAGAGGGGCCTCACATTTTATGGCTAAACCAATGAAGAAAAAAGTAGGAATGGCACTTAATCTTACAGATACCAGCTGCCACTTCTAGTCCTAAATGAGCTATTTATAATAACTATAGATTCACAGCTTTGAGTTCCAATAAAACAAAACAAAATAACTTTTCACCACGACTCCAGACTGCATAATGAAATTTGGGCCATCTATTTACACCTTATAGTGAGAAGCCACATCTACACATTTATACTACTAGCAGTACCTGAAAGTGGCTTTACTAGGAACTGTGCCAAGCTATTTTATGGAAAACTGCTAAGTGAAATAGGCTATTTCTTCCCAGAAGTTTGATAATGATTGAGCTAATGATTTGAGCCTGCCTAATGCAGCCTCCTTGATTACTTATCCCAGTTACATAGTAGGAAGCACAGCTGTAGCTGGTAACTCAGCCATGGAAATGTAAAGAAAGCTTTCTTTCTGATAAAGAAATTACCATTGAAACTAGTGGTCGTAATCAATGTTCTTCACTTAATACTCCAGATAAAATAATATTTTTCTGAAACTCAAATATTGTTATTAGGCAAAAATCCATTCTCAAGAAAGGTACATCAAATCTGCTTAAGAATATGATCTAAATGGAATGAGAAGCAGTGAGAATTTCTAAGTCTACCTGTAGGTCCATGAGTCAAAATTTCAGCAGAGAAATAGTAAAGGATAAGTGCAGAAGCCAGGTGGTAGCAGTAGAGTTCAGGGCAGGGGGGAAGGCTTTTTGGGAATTATATACCTTTTAGTAGAAAAGGTACAGAAAATAGAAGTGATATCCCTTGTTTTTTTAGCCATCCTGGAATCATGAATTAAAAATAAAAGCATTTGTGTCTCTTTTAAAACAAAACAGTAATTGCATCAGAAACTCGTGATTCAAATTAATCAATTTCTTCTCTACTGGAAACAAAGCACTGAAATCTGAATTTTTGACTAGATTCTCAGGCCAAAACAATGGGATTATATTATAGACTATTTCCAAATCATAGTTTAAAAAGTCTAGATAGCTAGAAAAGAAGACAAAAGATTAATATCAAAAGTTTAAAGTATTCTGCTGTGAAATCATACAGCTTGTTAGTTTTAATTTTATTTAAAATACAATTATTACTGTAGTGTATTACCTGTATGTGGTAATTTCAATAGGGAGAAAGTTTCTAACAAATTGCTAAATCTTACAGTACAAGTGAAAGGACTTGGGAGAATCACATTCTCTCTTACTGAACAGATCAGCAGCAGAATTATTCTGTCCAAGGCACAGGAAACAAATAATGTTAAGTATGATACTATTCCTGTTATGGTCTCTCCTCAAGGACTGTCATGTTTCTGACACCAATTTCTTTATATGTTGCTCTTTGTAACAAGTCTTTGTGCCCTCATAAACACTCAGTCTGTTCATCTGCATTCACAGCTAGGCACTCTCAAGACTGGAGGGACGCCCAAGAGCAGCAGTTCTTCCTGAAGGTCTAGTGCTACACTAAAGATAAACTACCTAATTTCCTAAGATTGCTGAGTCTACTTGCACACTAGGACTAGACAATGAAAATGAATGTATTAATGTCTTTGACTTATTCTAAGTGAAATTGAAAATATCTGAATTACTCCTTAATAAACCCTTATATTTACCTATACTCTCATCTTGTGTTTTATACAAAAAACTATCATTCAAACTGTCTAAGGAAAAGGGAATTATTTTCCCCCTTGGTAAATATTAGTACTAGTAGAAAATATAGCTGCATCACTGTTATAGTAATCTCTTATAGAAAATGGTAGTATATATTATGCTTTAGAAAGACAGAAACATTCTGAGCTGTCAAACTTACTTAATCTAAGCAAAAGGCAAAGCAAATTACTGCAAACCAAGGCAAAGGACAGTTCTCATAACCCATACAGATAGATACCAGGTTCATTCTAGCTGTACAGATCCAGTGTCTACAGTTGATGACTCATACCTCCAGTTTTATTTGTTTTCAATTGATCTCACCTCATTTTAGGCAACAAACATGTACGTATGAAATTGCCTGATTTAGTTTATTGAAACAAATTTATAGATATCTCCAAATGGGAATCAGATTTCAAAAAATCCAGAAAAATATGCATATGTATTAGTAAGCACATCATGTACTTTGGTCTGCATGGCAAAATAAGTGCTTAACTTGGTCTGCTTTTGCTTAAAAGAGGGACATGGAGCAATCCAGACTGCAACTTCCTACAGGAAATTATCTGTCTATTAATACTTCGTCCAGAGCACTAAATTTTGGCCATTGCACTTGCATTGCAGTACAACTTCTGTATCATGAAAGATTATTTCTGGTTTCCTCCTCTAACAATATGGTTACTATTTGTACATTAGTTGATCCAATAAACTATTGATTAAAGATTCAGTCTCCTTTTTGTAGTGGAGTGGAAATTTTTTTCTCATCCTGAAGCAAACTTATTTGTGATCTGTTTCCTCTCAAAGCTATATGAGGAATTTTCTATAACAGTGTGAGTATACCAAGACAACATTTTGGCAACTACAATAAAAGTGAGTTTACTGAATTTTTTGATGTCTTTCACATTCACCATAAAGTGCATGATGCTGATTTACTAACCAATAAAAAAATTAACAAAATTTTATAGGAGTTGGAAACTCTGGCCCATAATTGTGTACATGTAAATAATACTTAAAGTCAATTTTATATTAGATTTATTATAGCTAATAGTGCAGAAAGTACTTAATCAGGGTTGACTCTCCCATTAGAAATTTTATGGGCGTAATTAATATCATGTAAGACAACTATTTCTGGACTTTGCTATATATGATCTTAATATACTGAACAGCCAGGACACAATAAATCATTAGTGAGAGCATTTAAAAAGATTTATTCAAGTCTGGTGAGCAGCAGATGTTAACCAGTAGCCAGTTTGGTCACCAGAAAATGTGGAATTTTGCTACTTCTTGCATTAATAAAGTGTTTGAAGAGTTTTTGTATTTCTTTGCTCCACATCATGCCTCACACATCGACAGACACTACACATAGTAGCACACAGATGGCATTGCAAGGATAGTAAAAACTGAGCACATTGAAACTAATGAGTGAACATATATTTTAAAAAATTGGAAAAAAATTCCTAAATTTTGTCACAGGCAAGTTTCTGAACAACAAGCACTACATTTAAATACTTTTATAGTATTTTAAGATTTTCTTGAAAATAATTTTTTACTTTATGTTATCATGCGCACATCCTGAAACAGGTGGGAGAGATCATTTTATGTGATGAGCACATTAAAAATATTAACTAAAACTAATAACTTTTCATATAGGAATTATGTATGTCATCCCAAATTTTTCAAGGATGTCAACAGCAATGCAAAAATACATGCTCAAATGGCTTTATGAACTCATTCGCTACAACCAATGAAGGTCTCCCATCATTTCACAGTTTTCTCCAAAATTCTTTTTTCTGGCATAAATTCCACCACAATCACAACTTTTCTCTATAAAAATGAAGAGGGTATAAGTACACGCATGCATATGAAAAAAGTTTCAGATTCCCTTGACGTATGCTCCAAGCAAGGTGATCATGAACCAGTTCCACTTTAGAAGGCCTTCAGCCGCGTCAGCCCAGCATGGACATGCATCAGAGTCCAGACAACCTTTCTTCTATCCACACACTTCCATTCAACAGTGCCTTCTGACATTCACACATCATAATGCACCCAGCAGGGAAGAGTGAGGACTACGATGTATCTGAGATGATACCCGTGGGTAGAGTGGAATTGGATGAATTTCCGCAGCCATAATCCCCCACTGGAATTAGACAAGAAAATATTTTCTTTGAAAGACTGAAGGTTCATGGCCATTATGATACCCAAGAAATTCACAGAAGCTATTGAAAAGAATGAAGACATTGGAACAGATTGCCTGGAGATGTTGAGAATGTGTCATCTCTGGAAATATGGAAGGTCAGATCAGAGGGACTCTGAGCAACCTGGTCTAGTTAGTGGAAGATATCCCTGCCCATGATGGGGGACTTGGAATGAGATGATCTTTAGCTTGGATTCCAACCCAAGCCTTTCTGTGACTCTGTGATGTAGCTACAGGTGAAGTTCATGGGCAACCTAAAATGGCTCCTGCATGCCTGCAATGAAATTAACAGATCTCTGAAAGGAAGCCTAATAGTTCCAAAGTCCTTTTAATATTTTGACTTTGAGATCTATTCAGTTACCTAAATCTGCTTGTCTGATTCTATTTAAAATGGCCAAGGGTACTAAGGAAGTCTAAACAGAATGAAAGATACTCAGGGGGCTTAGAGAAAGTATGCCTTAAAGTATTTTAAAAGACACAAGATGCTAACAATCAGGCAAGTAAAGTGTGTCCTGAGAGAAACACCTGAGATGGGTTCCACAGAAATTTTTATGGCACTTATGGGTTTCAGAGTGCTCAGTCTGGAGCTGGGTTAACTGATAAGTCCATGATTCATTTGATCTTGATGCTTTTTTAAAAGCAGATACTTGCAATTTTCATCCTGATTTTACTGTAATTAATGATCCCTTTGAACTTCTCTGTAGCTTATGAAGGATCCATAATCAGTTCACAAACTGCCTGGTGGAAAATTCCATGGCAACTGTCCAGTGAGTCCATAATGTTATTTCATGCTTTTCTGGCAAAGGGCCCACCAGAAAGCTTTATAATATAAAGATGTAGGAATCTTATCAGTTGCACAAGCATAATAGGTGCCAACATACTTAAAACTCTAATTTTATAAAAGTATAGTTCTCTAAGTCAACATTTTTATACCAAACTAAATGTAGGGCTTTTTTGTTTTACCTAAAGCTGTTTCCCAGGCAACATAGGAAACTCATATTCTGAGACTTATGACAGTTTTGAAGGAAATTCTGTGCAACCCTCTTTATAAAGCAAGAGAAAGACAAAGCAAAAAACCCCAAAAACGTAAGTATAGTTTTCTGAACTGGGGAATTTCCCCTCAAAGCATGATAAGAGCAGTGCTTAAAAAACCCCTGCTTTTGCATCCGATATAAAGAAAGAATAGCTGAAAAGAATAGCTAAAAAGAATAACTAAAAAGAATAGCTAAAAAGAATATAGAACACAGCAGATGCTTGATGTTTCAGCAACTATAAATTGCACTTTCTTTTTGGCATTGGGAATTCATTTGAAGATTGGCAGTCTTCCTGAGTGCTGTGCTCAGATGACATGAAAATTGCCACTGTTACTTAAATATGATATCATAGCAGTTTACATAACTTTCAAATACTAACTAATGATTTTGATTTAAATTGCCAACTTTCTATGCCTGTATGTAGATACCAAAGGTAGTTTTGAAGCATATATCATTGTGGTTATAAAAATGCATAATTACCATAGAATTATTAACATTCATTTTAAAAAGTTAAATAATCAAAATATGTAATAGACATCATCTACTTAGAATACATTTACACCACAGTAACATTTGCAGAATGAAATTGCACTGATACGGGGCGCCTGAAAGATTCATATGATCCAACTGTCTGTGGTACAAAAGAATTCTATTTCAGGCTAATATTTATATGGTAAGCTTGGTCAAAAAAGAAAGAAGTATACAGAACCTGAGCTAGCTGCCTAAACAGAAGCTTCAAGAGTCATTTGAGTTCCTCTGAGGTAGCCACAGTATAAGAAGGGGGCAGAAACAACACAGAAACCATGGGAGTCCTATGATGTAGCAGCCAGTGACTATTGGGGATACTTTCAGTAATTTGAAATGTTAATTTGTTTGTTTAAGGAAATAAAACCCTCTTTGCCTGCTGCTTATCCCATTTGTACAATTTGCCTTAGTTTGGGGAACTGGAAGATGAAACACCTCTGTCAGGTGAACGGTAGGAGTTATGCCTTAGATATGTTTCAACAGAATCTGATATTTCATCTGCTTATGTCAAGTATTCTTGTATTTCTCTTTTGGAATGTACAAGGAGAATGTTGTGAATATTGCTTTTTATCTGGATTCATAGAAAAGGAGTATTTGTGAAAATTTACATAAGAAAAAGCTGCACTAGATTTCAAACACAAAACGACACTATTTGGTTTATTTTAAGGTAAAAATAACTAAATATTTGAGCCATCAGAATGCAGGAAATCACTGTAAATTGGGGCTGTGGGAAGCAAATAAGTAAATTTCATCAGAAATATTAACATCATCTAGTCAACAAGAATTTAGTTTCTCATAAAAAAGGCCAAAAGGTTGAAATTTATTTTCATTTTCCACCAGCACAAAACCTGAAATTTACCACTAAGCAAATAATAGCATCAAAGATACTGAGGCATGAGAGTTCTTGCTTGACTTTAGGAAGAGCCAAACTTAATTCTCATTTTAAATAACTTAATGCAGATATTAAAATTTTGCTCATTCCTGAGATGATTAACTGAACCACTAATATCCTGGTCTATTCTTTGTAGTGTCCTTTTATAATCAATAATTTTACCCCAATGCCTAGAAAGTTTTATCATAACTCATATTTTCCATAAAAGCATTTTTCTTCAAGAAACAGATCTTGGTTAAAAAAAAAA